>CAIGRP010124381.1:0-95273 GCA_903798385.1 Fraxinus cuspidata | reverse complement strand
AAAAAAAAAAAAAAAAAAAAAAGCGAAAAAATTCAAAAAAAAAAAAAATCAAGAAAATGGCAAAGAAACTTCAAGAAAAGCATGTTCAATTCAAGAAACCCTTTCCTGGAATTCACTTGGTGTTATTTATTTTCCAAGAAACCCCATTAATATTTTGTGTGTGTGTGTGTGTATCATCCTGGAAATCGATCGTGTTGTAAAAAAGCATAGACCAAATTCAAAAATCTCTTCTTATAATTCTTAGGGTATTTCCATTCTTCTCTTGATCTTTCTATCTTGAGTCCTTTATCGAGTCTTGTTATCCTTTATCGGATTTGAACAAAGGCTGAATTGTTGATAGAGTTTTAGTTAGTTCCTTAGAGAACTTGACCAAGAAAGCATAGAAAGGAAAAAAAAAAGGCAAGAGTGGTGAGCTAATTATTTATCTGTAAAAAGCCAATATTGAATGAAACACTTCAGCGCAAATGCGCATGATTATTCTTTTCTAATTATTAAGACGTCTAAAAACAAGAACCTGCATCTAGGAAGGATGACAAGCAATTAATCATGTTGAAAAGCTATGCAATAACAATTTGAGAGGATGAATATAATGCTTCGAGAAATTAGGTATAGGATGGATACCCAGGATAAGGTGATTGCATATTTAAAATTGGGACAATAAAAAAGAGTTCCTAATGTTAGGAAGCAAGATAGGCATGAACCTAGGGAAGAATTTTATGATAAGAATGAAGTAGAGAGTGAGAATGATGAGGAATAGAAGAGATAGGCATGAAAGATGAATATTCCTATAGACATCGGTGGTCGAGAAGTAGATATAATTGATCGTAATTTTGTGTAGTATTAAGATGAATATTCCTTCATTCCAAGGTAGAAACGACCCCTGAAGCTTATTAGAAGTGGGAGAAGTTACAATTGATATTTGATTACCTTATTTTGAGGAGAAAAAGGTAAAACTAGCAGTGACAGAATTAACTATTATGCAATATGGTTGGATCAATTAGTGAGAAATAGGAGAAGGAATCATGAGAGACCAATAGAAAGACAGGTGAACTGAAAGCTCTCATGTGGAGAAGATTTGTACTTAATCAATTCTATAGAGACCTTTATCAAAAATTTTAAAGTTTTAGTCAAGGTTTAAGAAGTGTGGAGGATTACCATAAAGAGATGGATGTAGATATGATTAGGGTTAATGTTGAGGAGGATAGAGAGGTCACAATAGCTAGATTTTTGAATGGATTAAATAGAGTAGCCAATGTAGTTCAGTTAAACATTATGTGAAGTTGGAGGACATGCACCATATGGCTATGAAGGTGTGGGGAGACAATTAAAAAGAAAAGGTAGAGATGCACAATGTTCATTTTTCGTCTCAATTTGAAGTTTAACCTTCTCATTGATTGAATTTACCAATTCAGTTTTCTTCTTCCCATCCAAACTTCATCTTTCATCAAAAGGTGAAGGAATTAAATCCATTGGAGTTAGTAGATTAAAACCATACAAAATTTCAAAAGGTGAATAAGAAGTAGTAGAATACCCCTATTATATACAAATTCTATAAATGGTAAACAATCCTCACAACTTTCAAATTCTTATTGATTATAGTGCTCAAAAGTTGAGTTAATGTTCATCAATTACCTCGATTTGCCCATCTGTTTGCGGGTGACAAGTAGTATAAAATAAGAGCTTAGTTCCCAATTACCCCACAAAAACCTACCAAAGTGGCTAAGAAACTAACTTCCCCATCAGGCACAATACTCCTAGGTGGACATGGAGTCGCGCTATATCTCTAAAAAATAAATTAGTTATGTTTGTGGCATCATTTGTTTTATAAAATGAAACGAAATTTGCCGTCTTATAAAACCTATCTACTACCAAGATATAGAATCTCTACCCCCTCTTAGTCCTGGACAACCCCAACACAAAGTCCTTAAAACACATCAACTCATGGCTCACTAAGAACGGTTAAAGGTGTATATAAACTCTTGTGGTAAAACCTAAGACTTAGCCTTTTTACATGTAATGCATCTACTACAAATTTGATTAACATCTCTTTTCATCCTAGGCTAATAAAAATGCTTATACAACATCTCTAAGGTTTTCTTAATACCAAAATGTTCCATTAAGCCCCCACTCTTTATGTACTAACAAATTCACGAGTGGAACAATTAGGCACACATAACTTATTTTCCTTAAAAACAAATACCCATCATGCTTATAAAATTTATCAAATACAACCTTATCACATTTATATGTTAGAAAAATCAGCATCATTAGCATATATGTCCTTAATATATTCAAACACAAGCATTTTGACACTTTAAAAAGTAAGAAGTACATTCCTCCTTGATAAGGCGCCAATAACTAGGTTTTCCTTACCTTGTGTATACCAAATGACATAGGGAAAAGTTTCAATAAACTTCATCCATCTTGCATGTCTCCTATAATTGGCCCTTTAGATGTTTCAATGGTCCATGGTCGGTGTGGATTACAAAACACCTTCAGCTACAGGTAGTGTTGTCTTGTCTCCAAAGCTCGAATAAGAGCATAAAGCTCTTTGTTATACGTAGGATAATTCGAAGCTATTGGTTGCCTCTCCTGCATTAAAACGACTCCAATTCCTACTCCCGAGGCATCATATTCAATCTCAAGTATTTTGTTAAAGTTTTGTAGTGCTAAAATAGGTGCAAAACACAACCTAACTTTAATAATATTAAATGTGTTTTTTTGTTCAATGCCCCAATGAAATCAAATGCTTTTTTCACAATGTCAGATTGTGGTGTGGCAAGTGTACTTAAATCTTTAACATATTAGCTAGCTAAACCATAGAAGCTCCTTACCTCAGTTATGATTTTAGGTGTTGGATACTCCTTGATGGCTTTTACTTTCTGTTTTGTACTAACAACATAACCAAGAATAACTACTTTTTCCATGGAAAGTTGTTCTTTCCTCAAAACAACAAGCACATATCTCAATGCTCAATATGCTCATCTAAACTCTAACTATATGCTAGGACATCATAAAAATAAACTACTACGAAATCGCCTATGAATGCACACAAAACATGGTTCATTAATCTCATGATGGTACTAGGTGCATTAATAAATTCAAACAGCATAACTAACCACTCATATAACCTATAACTTCTCTTAAAAGTAGTTTTCCATTCATCTCTTTCTTTCATTCTAATTTGGTGATATCCATTTTTAAATCTATTTTATTAAAAATACATGATTCATGCATATAATCTAACCTAGGTATGTGATGACCATACTTTATCATTATGTTATTGACTGCCTTGTAATTAATGCGCATTCTTCGCGTCCCATCCATTTTAGGCACAAGTAGCACTGGTAACGCACTATACCCGTGCTCTCCCGTACATAAATTTTGTTCATCAACTACTTCACTTACCTTTAAAGCACATTTGTCTCCTCAGGATTACTTCAATAGGCTTGCCGATTTGGAATAACAACTCTAGGTATAAAATCAATTTGATGTTCATTGTCTCGAATGAGTGGTAACCCACTAGGTATGTCCTCAAGGAACAAGTCTTCAAATTCTTACAATAAAGAAATAGCCAAACAAGGGAGGGGTTGATTAGTTTTCTCAAGATTAAGGAATAGTAAACCCACAATTGTCCATCTCTTTGTGGGTAACAAGTAGAAAATAATATTTTGGTTCCCAACTTACCCCCACAAAACCCTCCAAAAGTGACTAAGGAAATTAACATCTCTATCAGAAAAAATACTCCTAGGTATCTAGTAGAGTCACACAATTTCCTTAAAAAATAAGTCTGCTACATTCGTTGCATCATCTGTTTTATGACAACGAATGAAGTGTGCCATGTTACTAAATATGTCCACTACCACATATATATGGAATCGTAGCCCTTTTAGTTCTAGACACATCAACCTAAGTCTCACTAGGAGCATGTGAAGATACACAAACCTTGTGGTAAAATCTCAGACTTAGCCTTTTCACATGTTATGCATCTATTACAAATTCAATTATCATCTATATATATAAATGACACAAGGAAATGTCTCAATAAATTCCATTCACCTCGCATGCCTCTTGTTTAACTTACAATACCCTTCAAATGTTTCAATGACTCATGATCGGTTTGGATTACAAACTCCTTAGACCATAGGTAGTGCTACCATGTTTCAAAAGCTCGAACAAGTGCATAAAGCTCTTCGTCATATGTAGGATAATTCATAAGCTGCCCCACTTAGTTGTACACTGAAATAAACCATTGGTCTTCTATTGTGCATTAAAAGAACTCCAATTCCTATACTTGATGCATCACATTCAAGTTTTGTTAAAGTTAGATAGTGCTAAAACAGATGTAGAACACAATATCCTAAATAGTATTAAATGATTGTTCTTGTTCAATGCCCTAATATAATCCGACACTTTTTTTCACAATCTCAATAAGTGGTACGTCAAGTGTACTAAAATCTTTAAGAAAATGCCTATCAAAACTTGCTAATCCATGAAAGTTTCTTACCTCAATTATGCTTTTAGGTGTTGGCCACTCCTTGATGGCTTTGATTTTCTACTCACTTTAATACCCAAACACTAACAACATAACTAAGAAATGCAACTTTTTTCCACGCAAAATGTACCCCTTTTAAAGTTCGCATAAAGTTGTTCCCGCTTCAAGACAACAAGCACACACCTCAAATACTCTATATGCACCTCTAAGTTCTTACTATACACTAAAATGTGATCAAAGTAAACTACTACGTATTTATTTATAAATGCAATAAAAAACATGGGTCATTAATCTCATAAAAGTGCTAGATGCATTCAAATGGCTCAACTAACCACTCGTATAGTCCATATTTAGTCTTAAAAATAGTTTTCCATACATCTTCTTCTTTTAACCTAATTTGGTGATATTCAATTTTAAGATATATTGTACTAAATTTACATGATCTACGAAGTTCATGAAGCATCTAACCCAGGTGTGGGATAGCGTTACTTTACCGTCATGTTGTTGATTGCCCTATATTCAATGCACATTCTCCAAGTCCCATCATTTCTAGGTACATTTAGCACTAGCACGGTACATGTACTCATACTTTTCCTCACATACCCTTTGCTCATCAATTCCTCTGTTTGCCTTTGGTTTTCCTTTGTCTCCTCGAGATTACTTCTATAAGCTGGCTGGTTGGCTGGCTGGCTACTATTGTACCTCAAATTGGTGGTAACCCACTAGTCATGTTTTCAGGGAACAAATTTCCAAATTCCTGCAACAAAAAATAGCAAAACTAGGGAGGAGATGGTTAGTTTCCACAAAGTTTGGGGTGTGATTCTTTGTAGACAAGCAATATCAAAGGCTAGTTTTCCACTAAAATCCTCTTTATTTTACTCTATTTTGTAAAGAAACTCACTTTTGACTTTTCTTTTCTCTCCGAAGACTCTCTTTCTTTCTCTCTTATGACTACACTCTTTTCTCTATATTTTTAGCCACCTCGCCATTTTCTCTCTTCTTTGATTTATCAGTGTCACTTTGCCTCTATTTATTTTCTTCTCCTTTTCACCACTCAATTTCAATTAATCTTCATAGATCTTTGTTTGGAGTAAATGGAACAAGAGTAACAGATTTCCCATTTTTAACACAGCTCTACCTATTTTTCTACCTGTCTTGTATCACTTTCTCATCATATTGCCATGGACTCATTCGTGGAGTTGTATTTAGTACCTCATCACTATACTCCCCCATTGTGAAACTCACCAAGACTTGCTTATTAACCCTTATAGAGCCACATTCATTCAACCACTACAACGAGGGTCTAGGATGTTTTAGCATAGTCAAACCCAATTTTTTCGTAAGAACTAGCAATACTAGTAAATCTCCCCCACCAATAATCATATTACATACTTTGTTGTTGACATGGCACGGAGTATGAAAAATGTTCTCCCTTTGCTGCTCCATGTCGCCCACCTTGATTAACAAAGAGCACACCTCGTAATAAGTATTTCACCTACCACTGGGTACTCTACCCCCATCACCATCACTAGTCCAATTCGAGCATCTCATCACTATCACTATCACTCACCACTTCCATATTATCACGCAAGATCATTGCCCTTTTGTTTGGGTAATGAGAAGCAATGTACCCAAGCATCTAAAATAGTCGATAACCATATCCCTAGAAGGTTGGGAATCCCCCTTGGGTTTTATTTTTCTAGCTACTTCCTCTTTTCCCCTTGGTGGTTCAGTCTTAACTATTGAAGCAGATCCATCACTGCAATTACTATCCCACTTCGGTTTCCAAGAAGTATTAGAACCCGAAGAATACCTAACTGTTTAGCTGTTCATTTTCTTTTTAGTTGTCTCTCCACCTTCAAAGCCAGACATAACATGTCCTCCAACTCCACATAATGTTGTAGTTCCACCACATTTGCTATCTCCCTATTCAAACCATTCAAAAACCTAGCATTGTGGCTTCCTGATCCTCAACATTTGCCATAATCATAGCCTTGGCTTTCAAGTTTTTGATAAAGATCCCTATAATATTGATTATGTACAAATCTCTTCCTCATAATAGCCTTTAAGTCACCCCATGTTTTAGTAGGCCTCTCATGATTCCTCCTCCTACTTGTTGTTAATTGATCCCACCATATGATTGCAAAATCGGTAAACTCTATTACACCTAGTTTCACCTTTTTCTCCTTCGAATATTATGGCAATCAAAGATCAACTACAACTTCATTGGTCCTTCTTCCACAATCAACGGATCCTTGCTAGCCTTCGTCCCATGGATCTCATCAATTGTTCTATGGGTCAAGTAAATATGATGCACTTTTATATATTCTAGTGCTTTCTGTTACATTTTGAGTAGTTTGCTCCATTTCAGTTTTGTTTTGGTTCTCTTTGTTGTGCTTTGGTACATCTTTTACATTTTGGTACCTTATGTCATGTTGTGAGTTTACGTAGTTAGGTACTTTCTGTGCATTTCGGAACATTTCATGCACTTTAGTATTTTGGAGTATTTTGGATCATTTTTCATGTAGTTTGCATATTTCTCTATATTTTAGAGTATTTAACTTTGGTACATGTTGGCGTGTTTTGGTACATTTCTTGTATCTTGATATATTTTGGCATGTTTTTGTTACATTTTGATACATTTTGGCGTAATTTGACATTTTAGTACATTTCTTGCCTCTTGGTTCGTATGTTTTGGTATATTTCATACATTTGGCATACTTTGGTACGTTTTTGTACATTTCAAGTAGTTTGATACATATCAGAGTGGTTTGGTACCATTTTTGTACATTCCCTCACTTTAGTAGAACTTTACACTTTTTGGTATATTTCATGCATTTTTTAACAATTATGATGTATTTGAATATTTCCTGCACTTTGATACATATTTACGCCTTTTTGGTATATCATGCATCTTTGTATATTTGGACTTATTTTTAATCTGAAATATGTTGGGCAAATTGGCACATACTGGCACATTTTAGTGCATATATGCTTTGTTATATTTTGACTTGTTTTAGTATATTTGGCGCACTTTGCAGTTTTTGTCACATTCAGTTATATTTTGACTGATTTGGTATATTTCTGTTATATTTTACACATTTTGGTACCTTCTATGACGTGAACCCCATTGTATGATACACTTTGGAACCTACAAGATTTGATAGAATTGCAAGAAATCTAAGATCAAAGTTATAAACTTGACCCAATGATTTTTTGAATCAAGAAACATGGTTGGAAGGGTTGAATGCCACAAAGATTGGAAGCTTTGATAAGTTCAGAATAGTTCAATTAAGAACAAGATATGAAAGCAAATAATCTTTGTTTAGTTCAAACAAAGTCTTGGTGTTCTTGTACAATGAATATATATATAGGCAAAAATAAAGAAATCCTAAATAACTTGTAAGATAACATCAAATATATAGAGTTCTAAATGTGAAAGGAAAAAATAAACCGCATTCAAATTTTGTACTAAGCGCACCATGTATTGTGGCGTGTGCGCGCGCCGTTCACTTGATTTGACCTCAATTAATATTTTTGCTTCCCCTCGTGCACGCTGTAATTTGCCCACATGCACCGCTTTTCGGCTACATTCTCGTCTCAGTTTCCATCTTAACTTGATTAAGTGCACTAGGGTTAGTCTTCCTCCATGCCCATCTTGAAATTTGGTGTCTTGCTTGTACTCAAGTACTCGGCCCACATTGCTTGGATAAGTTTTTGCATGGCTTCTTTGATCTTCTTCGCTCTTGATCTTGTAATTAGTCCATTTGGAACATACAAAGGATCCTACCTAGTTTGCCCTCCATGATTCTCATTAGTCCCTCCCGCTTAAAAATGATTCTAACTAGAATACCTACATCAAAGAAAGAAAGATCGATACATTGAAAGTAGCAGATATATACGCAACTGGAAGGTCTAATTTGTAGGCATTGTCATTAATCTTTTCAAAGACTTGGAATGGTCCATTTCCTATATGAAGCAATTTAGACCTTCGTTGGGCTGGAAAACCATTCTTTTTGCATGTTCAACCAAACCCAATCTCATGGTTCAAATGTTACATGCCGTCCTCCTTTATTAGCTTGAGTCATGCTTATTCTTCTTGTCTATTTGAAGTCAACCATCTCATGGATTGACATTACCAATTCAGCCTTCTTCTTCGCATCTAAACAATCTCATTCATGAACATGTAAAAGAATTAAATCCAACGTAGTTATTAAACCATACACAATTTCAAAAGTCAAATAAGAAGTAGTAGAATGCATGGCCCTATTATATGCAAATTTTATAAATGGTAAACAATCCTCCCAACTTTTCAAATTCTTATTGATTATAGTGCGTAAAAAATGAGTTAATGTTCTTCTATTAACTACCTCGATATGTCCATCTATTTGTGGTGACAAGAAGTACAAAATAAAAGCTTAAGTTCCCAACTTACACCCACAAAACCCTCCAAAAGTGGCTACGGAACTTAACATCACTTTCAGACACAATACACTTATGTATCCCATGGAGTCACACTAAGTCTCTAAAAAACAAATCTGCTATGTTCATGGCATCATCTGTGTTATGACATATAATGAAATGTTCCATCTTACTGAACCCATCCACTACCACGAATAAGGAATCTCTATCCCAACTTTTCCATAGACTTATTGCTATGGCTCACTATGAACGGTTAAGGGTGTACGTATACAAAACCTATGGTAAAACGTTGGATTTAACCTTACATGTAATGCATCTATTACAAATGTAATTAATATATCTTTTCATCCTAAGCCAATAGAAATGCTTACGTGACATTTCTAAGGTTTTATTAATACCAAAATGTCCCATAAAACACCTACTATGTGCTTCACGTATTAACAATTCACGTATGGAATAATTAGGCACATACAACTTATTTACCTAAACAATTATCCATTGTGCGTATAAAGTTTATCCATTGCAACCTTATCACATGATATACAATTCAATAAACTCCATCCATCTAACATGCCTCTTGTTTAACTTGGCCATTTAGATGTTTCAATGATTCATGGTCAGTGTAGATTAAAAACTCCTTTGGCCATAGGTATTGTTCCAAAACTAGAACAAATGAATAAAGCACTTCGTCATATGTAGGACAATTCAAAGCTGTCCCACTTAGCTTTTCTTTGAAATATGCTATTGGTCACCTATCCTGCATTTAAATGGCTCTAACTGTTCTGGAGGCATCACATTCAATCTCAAATGTTTTGTTAAAGTTAGGTAGTACTAAATCAGGTGCCGAATACAACCTATCCTTAATAATATTAAATGCATTTTCTCAAATGTTATGTTTCCATTAACTACCTCAGTTTGTCTGATATGGGACAACTAGGAGGGATGGAACATGAAGTCAAAACGCATAAGCTTGAGGAAGGAACTCAAGATGAACTTGGAGAGGATGCACAAGGCATGGATTTTCAAATACCAATTGGCCCTCTAACAAGAGCTCGGGCAAAGAAGCTACAAGAAGCCATACAAGGCTTGGTAGGATGTGTACTTGAAGAAGAGACCAAGTCCAAGGCTAATTCCAACGAGTTGGGCTTACAAGAGGAGACCAAGATCATGGATTTTCTTCAAGTCCAATCCAGTGAAGACCCAATTACATTGGGTGGGTTAAGTCATTTAGTTATTTTCTTTCTTAATAAGTTTTTTTTTTGGATCTTAGTAATTTGGTTTTGGGCCTAGACTCTTATAATATTATTTTAGGCATTTGTTTTAATTATTTTGATTGTTTTCGGCCTATTTTGACCCAACTTATGTAGGGTTCAAAAGGGGAATCCGAGATTAAGGTTTTCTATTAGATTTACAAGCCAACTTAAAATTATAAATAGGCTTGAAACTCTCATTGTAAGGGGCGGATTATGATATACAATTGAGAGCATTTTTCTCCTACTTTGTTCTTCAACAACTTTTCGGGAATTCCAAGTGCTAACTTGTGATTTCCAAACCTTTATAATATTGGTTTCTAGTACTTTACAGCCACGGGGTCAATATTCTTTCTTTACCTTTGAATTCCTTGTTTGTGGATGATCAAGGTTTGTATTCCAAAGTATTGTTGTTGGGTCTCGCGCAATGTTCGTCAAGGTTTGCATCATTTGGTATCAAAGCCTAGGCTCCAAAATTGGTTTTCATCTATCCTTCGTTTATTTCGTTGTCTACTTGTTTTTCTTTGCAACCGTCCCTTTTTTCTTGATTTTTGTTCCAATTTCAAGTGTATCCAGGGCTTAATCGTTTTCTTGTTCAACTTTTCCTTGCCTTAAAAGTGTTTTTGTTTGTCGGTTTGTTCTTTAGTCTAAAATTACATCCTATATAAAAAAACTGAAAGTAATCTGCATATATATATGCAGATTACTTTCAGTTCAGCTCATTTCCTTTTCTTTTGTGCCCGTCATTTTCTTTCATTATTGCCCAAAAAAGGGTTCCATTTCGTTTGCTTTAGTTTGCATATTCCAGCCTTTCTTTGATCTTATTCCTTGCCCTTATTCCCTGTTTGCTATATTGGGAACCATTTTGGGATTAATATTATAATTTGTTTGGTTTGATCAAGTGATCACTTTGGTAATTGATTGATTAGTTTCTTTAGAACTTGGGAAGAGAATTTGTGAGAGTAAAAAGTCAAGAGTGAGTGAGCACATTTGAGGGTAAAAGCCAAGAGAAGAAATAGAGTAAAACACGAGTGATTGAGGGAACAATATGAGAGGGTAAACACTTGAGGGAATGAGTAAGGTTCCTTTCTAATGATTGTTGTGAACCTTTTAGTTATGTCCCAAAAAGGTAGTGAAGGTGAAAAGTCCGACCAATTCGTGATGTTTTCAGCCATCCAACAACAATTTGAACGCATGAACATGATTTTTGGGGAAATAAGAGATAGGATGGATAGATGCACGCATTAATGAAAATACAACGAGGAACCACCAACTCAGGTGCCACTACCATGAAGACCAAGTCTGTAGCCCCCTATTCCCAATAATTTCGACGAAGAATTTGAAGAAGAAGCTGATTTTGATAATGATGTGGCTTCTAATGCGTATGGGAGGAAATAGAGGAGCTCGATACCATAGGCCAAGACATGTTGCAAGAGGATATCAGGAAAGAGATGTGCTAGATCGAAACACTAGTTCAATCAAGTTGTCTTTCAAGGTAAAAATGATCCTGACAAGTATATTGAATGGGAATGAAAAGTTGAACTCGTCTTTGATTGCCATAATTATTTAGAGGAAAAGAAAGTAAAGCTTGCAGTGGTAGCTTTCACTGATTTTGCCATAGTTTGGTGGGATCAATTGGTGATATATTGATTGGGAGGCCATGGCAGTTTGATAGGCACACTACTCATGATGGTTAGAAGAATAGGTACAACTTTGTCAAGGATGGAAAGAGTAGTACCCTTGCACCATTGCCACCTCATCAAGTGTACGAGGAGCAGAATCAAATCAAGAAGTCCGTTGCTGCCAACACAAAGCAACTTGAGACCATGGTCAAGGTTGAGCATGACCGAAAAGAGAGTAAGTAGATTAGGAATACATTGAGGGGGTGAGAAAGAAAAACAGGGGAGTTCAGCCCAAGTGAGGAAGGACAAAAGAAAAATGAGTTTTATGCAAAAGAGAGAAATGAAGAATGCTTGTAATTCCAACAAAATGATGATCTTGTTTTTGCATAGAGAAACATATTTTTCTAACGCCTAACCCTGATTCTTCTTTGCCTGGTGTAGCTATTTCACTTTCGCAAGAGTTTGGTGATGTTTTCCCTAAAGAAATGCCATCAAGTTTGCCACCAATTAGAGGAATTTAGCACCAAATCGATTATATTCCCGGAGCTCAAATTCCAAATCGCCTAGCTTACCATAGTAGTCCAAAAGAAACTAAAGAATTGCAATGGCAAGTAGAAGAGCTATTGGCTAAAGGACACATCCTTGAGAGCATGAGCCCATTTTTCATGCATGTTTTGCTAGTTCCTAAGATAACGGTAAAGTATCGACACCCTATTCCTCGATTATATGACATGCTTGATGAACTACATGGTTCCGCTATCTTTACTAAAATTGACTTGAAAAGTGGTTATCATCAAATTCGTATGAAAGAAGGAGATGAGTGGAAAACAGCTTTTAAGACAAACCGTGGATTATATGAGTGGTTAATCTTTTGGCTTAACTAATGCACCTAGTACCTTTATGCGACTTATGAATCATGTCTTGCGTGCTTATATTGGAAAATTTGTTGTTGTATACTTTGATGACATCTTAGTTTACAGCAAAAGCTTGCTTGATCATATTGACCATTTGAGGTGTGTGCTTGAAGTCTTAAGACAAGAAAAGTTATAACTTAAAGAAGTGCACTTTCTGTTTGGATAGAGTTGTTTTCTTTGGTTATGTTGTAAGTGCTATGGGTGTTGAGGTGGATGAAGAGAAAGTCAAAGCCATCAAAGAATGGCCCACACCAACAACCATTTCAGTCGTAAGGAGTTTCCACGGTCTAGCTGGATTTTACCGGAGATTTGTGAAGATTTTTAGCACATTTGCGGCTCCTTTAACTGAAATCATCAAGTGAGATGTCGGCTTCAAATGGGGAGAAGCACAAGAAAGAGCGTTTCGCACCTTGAAAGAAAAGCTAAGTTCCGTCCTGTTAATATTTCTACCAGATTTTCCTAAAACCTTTGAAATCGAATGTGATGCTTCTGACCTTGGTATAGGTTCCATTCTGATGCAAGACAAATGGCCCATTGCATACTTTAGCGAGAAACTCAACGGTGCAGCTTTGAATTATTCAACCTATAACAAAGAGCTATATACCTTAGAAAGAGCATTGGAGACATGTCAGCATTATTTGTAGTCCAAAGAGTTTGTCATCCACACGGACCACGAATCATTGTAGCATTAAGAGGGTCAAGGTAAGCTGAATCGTAGGCATGACCGTTGGGTGGAGTTCGTTGAGGTGTTTCCATATGTGATTCAACAACACAAACAAGGTAAGGACAATGTGGTAGCCGATGCGTTGTCATGCAGGTAAGTTTTTTTATACTCTTAACGCTAAATTCCTAGGATTTGAGCATATTAAAGCGACTTATGAGAATGATTTAGATTTTGGTAGTGTTTTTGCTGCTTGTGACTACCGTTTGGAAAATTTTATTGACATGATGGTTACTTGTTTCGGGAAAACAAACTTGCATTCCTAAATGTTCTTTACGTGAATTACTTGTGCGTGAATTACATGGGGGAGGCTTAATGGGGCATTTTGGAATTTCTAAAACTTTAGATATGTTAAAAGAACATTTCTTTTGGCCTTATATGAAGCTAGATGTTGAGAAAATATGTTCTAGATGCATAACGTGTATGAAAGGAAAGTCTAGGGTTAAACCACATGGATTATATATGCCTATACTTGGTTCCTACACACCCTTGGATTGATGTGTCTATGGATTTTGTATTGGGATTGCCTAGAACTAGTAGCGGCCGGGATGATATATTTGTTGTTGTTGATCGGTTTTCTAAAATGGCAACTTCATTCCTTGTCACAAAACGGATGATGCTACTCATGTGACAAATTTATTCTTTCGTGAAGTAGTGTGTTTGCATGGAGACCCTAGAACCATTTTTAGTGATCGAGATGTTAAATTTCTTGGTCATTTTTGGTGTGTTTTATGGGGTAAGTTGGGAACAACTTTGTTATTTTCTACTACTTGTCACCTAGATAGTAAATAGGACGTTAGGAGCCTTGTTATGAGCAGTTCTTAAAAATGAATCTAAATTCTTGGGAAGCTTGCATTACTTTCATTGAATTTGCATACAATAGGTCCGTCGGGCATTCTTCTACGAAATTTTCACCTTTTGAGATTGTTTATGGTTTTAATCCACTAACTCCATTGGATTTGTTGTCTCTACCTATTAATGATATTGCTAGACTTGATGGAAAGCATAAGGTCGATTTAGTAAAGAAAATTCATGAAGAAGCACAACATATTTTGCACATGAACGAACAGGTTGCTAAACGAGCCAATAAAGGAAGAAAAAGAGTCACCTTTCAACCTGGTGATTTGGTTTGGGTTCATTTGTGCAAAGACAGATTCCCTAATCAATGGAATTCTAAGCTGAAACCGCATGGGGATGGACCATTCCAAGTTTTGGAGAAGATCAATGATAACGCATACAAGATTGATCTTTCCACTGATTATCAAGTTAGAGAAACCTTTAATGTGACTGACCTTTCTCCTTTTGATGTAGGTGCAGATTCGAGGATAAATTCTTTTGAGGTAGGAGGAAATGATATGGGACAGCTAGGAGGAATGGAACATGAAGAGGAGAAAATGGATAAGATTGAGGAAAGAACTCAAGATGAGCTAGGGAATGATGCACAAGGCATGGAATTTCAAATATCAACTGGCCCTGTAACAAGAGCCCGAGCAAAGAAGCTAAGCCTTACAAGGCTTGGTAGGATGTGTACTTGAAGAAGAGACCAACTCCAAGGCTAATTCCAATGAGTTGGGCTTACAACGGGAGACCAAGATCATCAATCTTATTCAAGTCCAATCCAGTGAAAACCCAATTACATTAGGTCAAGTCATTTAGTTATTTTCTTTCTTAATAAGTTTTTTTTGGACCTTAGTTATTTGGTTTTGGGCCTACACTCTTGTAATATTATGTTATGCCTTTGTTTTAATTATATTGATTGTTTTGGGCCTATTTTGACCGAACTTATGTAGGTCAAAAGGGGAATCAGAGATTAAGGTTTTCTATTATATTTACAAGCCAACTTAACATTATAAATAGGCTTGAAACTCTCATTGTAAGGGGCAGTTTATGATATACAATTGAGAGGATTTTTCTCCTACTTTGTTCTTCAACAACTTTTTTGGAATTCCAAGTGCTAGCTTGTGATTTCCAAACCTTTATAATATTGGTTTCTGGTACTTTATAGCAACGGGGTCAATATTCTTTCTTTACCTTTGAATTCCTTGTTTGTGGACGATCCGAGTTCGTATTCCAAAATATTGTTGTCGACTCTCGCGACATTGTTCGTCGGGGTTTATGCATTGTCCATCTGTTTGTGGGTGATTAGTAGAAATTAAAAGCTTAATTCCCAACTTACCCCACAAAACCCTCCAAAAGTGGCTATGGAACTTAACGTCCGCATGAGACACTATTATCCTAAGTATCAGCCATGTTCGTGGTATAATCTATTTTGTGACATGGAATGAAATGTGTCATTTTACTAAACCTATCCAACACCACAAATATGAAATCACACTACCCCTTTTGGCTTAGGTAGCCCGAACACAAAGTCCATAGACACATCAACCCATGTAGCTCCTGCAACATTTTGAAGGTTTTCTTAATTAAATGTTCCAAAACTCCTACTATGTCCTTCACGTACTAACAATTTACACATGGAACAATTAGGCACACATAATTTATTTTCCTTAAACAAATATCCATCATACGTTGTTTACCTCCTTAATAATGCATCAGCAACTACGTTCTTCTTACCTTGTCTATACCGAATGACATATGGAAAAGTTTCAATAAACTACATCCATCTGCATGCCTCTTGTTTAACTTGCCTTTGCCCTTTAGATGTTTCAATGATTCATGGTCGGTGTGGATTACAAACTCCTTCGGCCGCAGGTAGTGTTTCCATATCTCCAAAGCTCAAGAGCATTGTCGCCTATCGTACATTAAAACAGCTTCAATTCCTGTTCTAGATGCATCACATTCAATCAATTGTTTTGTTAAAAATAGGTAGTACTAAAACAGATACAGAACACAACCTATCTTTAATAATATTAAATGCATTTTCTCGTTCAATGCCACCAAGGAAATCCAACACTTTTTTAACAATCCTATTGAGTAGTGTGGCAAGTGTACTAAGAATTTTAACAGAACGCCTATAAAAACTAGCTAAATCATGGAAGCTTCTTACTCAGTTTTGTTTTTTGGTGTTGGCTACTCTTTGATGACTTTTATTATTTTCTCTTCATCTACTTCAGTGCCTTCTATGACAACATAACCCAGAAAAGCTATATTTTCCATGCAAAATGCACACTTCTTAAAATTAGCATAAAGTTGCTAGTCTTAAAATAAGAAGCACACATTTCATATGCTCAATATACTCATCTTAAAATTAGGATGTGATCAAAATAAACTAGTAACAAATTTGCCTATGAATGCACGCAAACATGGTTCATTCTGATGAAAGTACTATTTGCATTAATAAGTCCAAATGGAATAATAACAACTCATATAACTCATTTATTTTAAAGTAGTTTTTCACTCCTCTCTCTTTTTTTTTCATTCTAATTTGGTGATGGCCAATCTTAAGATCTATTTTGCTAAAATTATATGATCCAACCAATTCATCAAGCATGTGATCATCTAACCTAGGTATGGGATGGCAATACTCTACCGTTATGTTGTTGACTGGCCTGCAATCGATGAACATTCTCCACGTCCATCGTTTTTAGGTACAAGTAGCACTAGCACCACACATGGACTCATGCTCTCCCTTCAATACCTTTTGCTCACCAACTCCTTCATTTGCATTTAAAGCTCCTTTATCTCCTCAAAATTACTTCTATAGGTTGGTAGGTTTGGAATAATAGCTTCAGATATAAAATCAATTTGATGTTCAATGCCTCGAATAGATGGCAACCCACTAGGCATCACATCATGGTGTCCTCTTATTCTTGAAATAAGAAAATAGCCAAACTGGAAAAGGTTGTTTAGTATCCTCAAGATTAAAGAAGGATTCCTTGTAAACCAACTGTATCAAAGGCTAGCTTTTTATGAAAGCCCTCTTCATTTCACCCTCTTTCGAAAAAAATAAAAATAAAAAAACTCACTTTTGTCATTTCTTCTCTCTATAAGCTCTCCACATTTTCTCTCTTGTAGCTCTACTCCTTTATTTTTTTGAAATTTCAATTTCGCTCTAATTTTGCCTCTCTTTCTTTTCCTTCTCTTCCTCACCTTTTAATTTCAATTGATTCTCATAAATCTCCTTCAGTGTTAGAGGAACAACTGTAATTGATTTTCCACCTTTGACAAAGCTGTACCTATTTCTAAATCCATCATGTATCACCTTCCTATCATACATGGGATTCCCAACAAGATATGCCTAGCATGTATAGGAACCACATCACCTCATCGCTATACATCCCATTAGTAAAGTTCATCAAGACTTGCTTGTTAACCTTGACCTTTTCACATTCATTCAACCACTGCAACTTATCGAGTCTATGATATTTTAACATAGACAAGCTCAACTTCTTAACAAAGGTGGTACTAGCTACATTGATACAACTCCCCCCCCCATCTATAATTATTCTACATACCTTGTTGTCAACATAGTAACTAGTATAAATATATTTTCTTTAAGCTGCTCAACATCATCCACCTTAATTTGTGTACTAAGAGCACACCTCACTGCAAGAAGACCTTCTATTGGGTACTTCACTCTGTCATCATCACTAGCATCCTCCAACTCGGGCATCTCATCACTATCACTCTCACTCTCATTTACCACTTCCACATTGTCATGCAAGATCATTGCCCTTTGGTTTGGTCATTGAGAAACAATGTGCCCCGAACCCAAGTATTTAAAACACTTGATATCCTTTTGAAGGTTGGGAATTTGACTTGGGTTTATTTTTGCTAGCTATCTCTTCTTTTTCCCTATGTGGTTCGGTCTTACTCCTTGAAATACCTATTATTATTACCCCCACTTTGTTTTCCAATGGGGACTAGAACCCCAAAGAATTCCTTGCTGCTCCTTTGTCTCTCCACCTTCATAGATATGCATGATGTCCTCCAACTCCACATAATGTTGTAACTCAACTACATTGACAATATCTCTATTTAAACCATTCAAGAATTTAGCCATTGTAGCCTCCCTATCCTTAATATTAGCCCTAATCATAGCTACCTCCTCCATCTCTTTATGGTAATCCTCCACACTCCTTAACCTTGACTATGCTTTGTAATCTTTGATAAAGGTCTCTATAGAAATGATTAGGTACAAATCCTCTCCTCCTAAGACCTTTCAATTCACCCCATATTTCTATAGGTCTCTCATGGTTCCTTCTCCTATTTGTCACCAATTGATTTCGCCATATTATTGTATAATCAATAAATTCCATCGTTGTTAGTTTACCATTTTCTCCTCAAAATAATTATGACAATCAAAGACCATCTATATTCTTCTCCCACTACAAATAAACTTCAGGGTCGTTTCTACCTTATAATGAAGAAATTTTCATCTTAATACTGCCCAAATTACGATCAATCCTATCTCCATCTCAACCACCAAAATCTCTAGGATCTTCTTTGTATATTCCTTATCCTACCCACTTCAGCCATTCATGCATCTTCTATTCCTCATTCTACCCACTTCAGCCATCGAGATTTGGTTAGTGTCATTCTCACTCTCTACTTCATTAAATTCAGCCCTCAGATCACACTTATCTTGCCTCCTAACATTAGGAATATTTTTTGGTTGTCCCCTTTGTAAGTTTACAATCACTGCATCCTTCATATCCGTCATATCTCTAATTTTTTACAAACACTACACTCATCCTCTTGTTGCATAGTTTTCAAAATGAAGAACTAATTGCCGTCCTCCCCATATGCAATTTTTTTTTTCAAACAACTTAATAACTAGAAAAAGAAAATAATCCTCACGTGTTTACTCAAGCGTTTCACTCAATATTGGCTTTTTCTTGATAATAAGCTCATCACTCTTGCCTTTTTTCCTCTCTATGCTTTCTTTGTCAAGTTCTCTTAAGTAACTAACTAAACTCTATAAATAATTCAGCCTTTGTAATGTTCAAGCTCGTAAGAACTAAAGAAACAAGAAGGATAATAAGACTCAAAAAAAGGACTTAAGAAGGAAAGATAAAAAGAAGAATGAAAACACCCCAAGAATTTCAAGAAAAGATTTCTTGAATTTGGTTTATACTTTTTCACAACACGATTGATTCCCAAGGTTTGTATACATATCGAATAGTAATAAAGATGGCATTCCTTGAAAAAATAACAGCCCAAGAATTCCAAGAAAGGGTTTAAATTGAATTTGCTTTTTTCGAACTTTCAATTCCTTTTTCTTGAATTTTCTTTGCTTTTTTTTATTTTTTTTATCCTTTGCTGTATTTTTTTTTTATATAATTTCGGTTTTTTGGGTGACACAAAGTTAACGGAAAGATTGAAAATAAGACAAAAAAAAAATTGTGCTAGTGCACTAGGGTTAATGCGCTAAACAATTCTTAAATGTTCTTTTGTATGGTTGTTTTGATATGAATGAATTAAAAAGTGGGTTGAAGATTTAATGAAGCAAGAAGAATTGAAACTGGAAACAAAAGAAGATATTGAACAAGAACCTGATTTTAGAGTCAAGCTATGATACCAACTGATGAATCTCGTAGCAGGATGTACCATGGGACCCCCCACAAGATTTGATAGAATCCCAATAAAGCTAAAATCAGAGGTATAACCTCAACCCAATGATTTTTGGAATGTTGTACATTGCCTTGGGATGGTTCTCTATTCATACCCATCTTGAAGTTTGGTGTTTTACTTGTTACACTCAAACACTCAGCCCAAGTTACTTGGATAAGTCCTTGCATGACTTTTTTAATCTTCTTTACTCTTGATCTTCTAATCGGTCCATTTGGAACAAGCAAATGATATTTACTAGCTAGCCCTCCATGATTCTCATCATTTTGTCTCATTTATTGTATATTTGGGGCACATTTTGGTTCATTTGACATAGTTTTGCACAATTTAGACATTCTGTAATATTTCGCACAAATTGGAAAACTATGGAGCTTTTTAATTCATTTCACGCTTTTATGTATATTTAGTTCATTTGGTCACTTCTTGGTATATTTTGGTACCTATTGGGTGCAATGGTTAGTTTGTGTAGCGAGGTACATTTTGGAACATTTTATGTACTTTCGTACATTTTCGTATTTTTGTTACCTTTGGGCTTATTTTAGTACAATTCATGCAATTTGGTATATTTTTGCATGTTTTGGTACATTTTGTGCACGTTGATACATTTTTGCACATTTTTGTTTGATTGGCACATTTACAATTTGCTCGTTTTGGTAAATATTTCGTGCATATACATTTGGTGGGATTTTAGTTTTCAATTCTTTTGATTTGTTTTACTTGGATGAATAAATTTTGACGTGTTTTTCTACATTTGGCGTATATTTGTACTTTTTGGCATGTTTTGCGCATTTTGCGCATTTTTGTAAATTTTGGTGCAAATTGGTACATTTTGGCACGTTTTAGTTGCATGCATCATGGAACTTACTAGCACATTTTCTTAGATTTTAGGGCTTTTTTCACATTTCACATAGTTCGGTTCATTTAGGAACATTCATGCATTTTGGTAAATTTAGATGCTTTTTGAAATATTTCCTTCATGTTTTGGTATTTCGTGATGTTTGCTACATTTTAACTTGTTTTAATACATTTTCTGCACCTTGGCTTGTTTTGGTATATTTTACGCATCTTGATATATCATCACGCACTTTAGTACAAGGATTACCATAAGGAGATGGAGATAGCTATGATTAGGATGAACGTTACGAAGGGTCGAGAAGCCACAATGGCTAGATTTTTGAATGGTTTGAATAAGGAGATATCCAATGTAGTGGAACTACAACATTATGTTGAGTTAGAGGATATGTTGTATTGCTATGAAGGTGGAGAGGCAACTAAAAAGAAAAGGAACAGCTTGGTGTTCTTCGGGTTCTAATCCTTCTTGGAAACCGAAGTGGGTTAGTAAGAGAAGTGATGGGGATATTTCAAAGGTCTTAAGACCGACCACCAAGGGGAAAAGAGAAAATAGCTACTAGCAAAATAAAATCCAAGGCCGATTCCATCCTTCTAGGAATAGAGATATCAAATGTTTTAGATGCTTGGATTCATGGCACATTGGTTCTCCATGCCCAAACAAATGGGCAACGATCTTGTTTGATAATGGAGAAGTGATGAGTGATAGTGATGAGATGGCTGAATTGGAGGATGGTAGTAATGGTGATGGGGGTAGAGTACCCAGTGGTAGGTGAAACACTTGTTACAAGGCATGCTCTCAGTACACAAATCGAGCTGGATGACATGGAGCAGCAAAGGGAGAACATTTTTCGTACTAGGTGCCATGTCAACTTGGTATGTAGTATGATTATTGATGGGGAGGAGTTGTACTAATGGTGCTAGTAGTAACCCTTGTAGAAAAATCGGGTTTGACAATGCTAAAACATCCAAGACCCTGGTTGTAATGGTTGAATGAATGTGGAGAGGTTATGGTTAATAAGCAAGTCTTGGTGAGCTTCACAACTGGGAAGTATAGTGATGAGGTGATGTGTGACGTGGTTCCCATGCTGGGCATATCTTGTTGGGTAGACCATGACAGTATGATATGGAAGTGATACATAACGATTACAAAATAGGTACAGCTTGGTCAAAGATGGGAAATCTATTACTTTTATTCCATTAACACAAACACAAGTATATAATGATCAATTAAAATTGAGACGTGAGGAAGAGAAGAAAAACAAAGAGAGGCAAAAGGAGAGTGACACTAATACTTCAAAGAAGAGAGAAAATAGTGAGGAGGCTGAAAATAAATGAAAATAGTGGAGTCACAAGAGAGAAAGAAAGAAAGTCTTCAAAGAGAAAAGAAACGCCAAAAGTGTTTCTTTATAAAGAGGAACCGGACATTTTCTCGGGGGCTCTAGGGTAGTTATTTCCACAACAAGTTGAGAAGTGGCTTCGACTTCTTACGTGTTCTTTTTCCTTAAGGTCGACAACTTAGCCTTTCTGCGTGCCATCATATCATCTGCGAAAGGAACCTTAATGGGCCTCGAGATCCCATCTTCTGTGAGAGCACGTTCCCACACAGATGGTGGCGATGACAATTTTAGCTTTGCTCCTAGTCTTTCTAAGCTCCACTTAACAGTTAAGTTGTTTATAATCTCTTCAACAATAAGATAAAATATACCTTCTCTAGAGTGTCACACCTATTCCCAGAAAAGGAGTTAGTCTCATTTCTTTTCGGACAATAACACTCTCCTAGAGTAGCTCTCTTCCGTTTCTTTCAAAAGATCCTTAATAAGTTCTTTGATGTTTAAAACATAGTCACAAAACTTATAAGTTTCAGTCAACGTTGGGAACCATAAAAAATAGTCACATAACTTACTTGGGACATCCCATTTGCAAGGTTTCTTGATGATGCCTTCACCAAGAGCGAGACTCCCTTGGAGGAAAAAGTACTAGTTTTTCCAACCCCAATCGAGCTCGTCTTAAGCCTTGTTATCAAAGGAGCTTGACCAACTCTACAAACAATTATTATTTGACCCTTTTCTCTATCATGCTCCTCAAGGTAATATGAGAGTGTAAGAACTCTTGTAGTCCCAAAGGAATTCCTGTCTTGAAGGATAGTATATCAAAAGAAATAAGAGGTCTCCAACTATTCGGCATTAATTGAGAAGGTGAAATCTCATTATGCATCACCACACGATGACCCAATGGTGGAATTGGAAACCTTAATCCTTCTCTAAAAGATATATCATTAAAAAAAAAAAAAAGCAACCAACTAGGTACGATCCAGTCAGCTCTTTTAAAAGATTTAGGGGCTCAAAGTTTAGCCTATCCGGAATCCCATAAATATACCTTACTCCCAACTTGAACCCATGATTGGAGCACTCTTCCACTTCACACTCGACCTCAAGATTGCCCTTGAATGGAGCGCTCTACCACTTTTTGTTCAATAAGATCCCGAAGTGTATGATTGACTCATTCCATACTAGAACTAATCGCAGGAAATCCTTTGATAACATGGATTCCTATTTCTCAATGAAATATCCACAATCAAGACAAGTACCCGACCTCAAGATAGCCCTTGAACCTAGCGCTATAGCACTTTTCACCTAACCTCAAGACTACCCTTGAACCTAGTGCTCTACCATTTTTTACCTGACTTCGAGATACCACTGAGTATAGTGTTCTATGAAAAATACCTTTAACACATCCTATCTATTTTAAAATTAATCAAACCATCCAACCTTTGATTTCTATTGTAGAACCTTTTAACAACTTTAAACTTTTCAAGAAAAAACCATGTCCCACCTTCTATTTTCACCCAAATTAGCTCAAATTAGTACCACTATATAGAAAGCTAGATAAGCTTGAAAAAGATTGAAGAAGCCAAGAAAGATTAAAACTAACCAAAAACCAAGAATTTTTGAAGCTTTCTCCTAGAGTAGAAACCAAAAGAAATTTGAATGTCTTGCAAATGAAGATGACTAGGCACCTCACTTTTATTGACCAAATAATGGTGCAAGGACACATGTTAATTATCTGATGGAGGCATGGTTTTAAACGAAAATTGGACAAAATGTGATTTCTCGCCAAAAAAAATTAATTTACTAGACCAGCCTTCAAGGTCCCTTTATCTCCCGCTCGATATATCATTTATGACGAACTCGTTGACAAAGTCTCAAGGTCACCCTTGCTCGACATGTCATCTATGTAGAGTGGGCAAAGCAATAGACTGGTCTTCAAGGTTCATTTATCCTCGCTTGACATATCATCTATGTCGAGCTTGGCAAAGTCACAAGCCCACTCTCAATCTTGGCCCAAACTTGTGTATGCAAAACATTCTTATCCTTGACATGCCTATGACTCATCGGTCTTGCTTTGCATTTTACTTATTATATGGTACCATGTGGAGTTAAGCTTCTCACCCAACCCTTCTGCAACACCATTATTTTATCATTTCGATCATAAATATATCATTGGTACCCACCTTTTGAATCAATTGTAGGTTTGGGCATCTACATGGACAAATAAACCACGAAATTTAACCTCAATGTTTGAAAATGCCATCCGTCAATCATGTGCCATTGAACAAAAAGTTAAAAGTTTAGCAAATTTTCAACCATTGTACTCATGGACGAAAATCCAACCATTGAGCTAAAAGTTAAGCACATTTTCATAAATCCTTCTTGTTAATTTGCATTCTGATCAATTTAGGATTTTCTCTTCTAATTGATCTTTATCATAAAGGATTCTTGATAGCTTGCCCTTCATGATTCTTATAGATTCTCAAGCATTGTCATTTCATTTTCTCTATCCAAGGTCCTAATAAAATATATAACCTTTATCAAGTTTCAAAATGCACTAGTGTCAAAAACAACTATTATAAATAGAAGCATTTCATGTTTAAAAGTTCTCAGTCAACCAACAACATTTTTCCTCCCCTATTTCATTCACTCTCAACCTCTAATAGCTCTTCAGCAGTTCCAGTATATTTTTTTCGTCTTCTTTCCTTAACTAAGTGTAAATCATAGCTAGAATTAAGATGTCGTCTAACGGGGAAGATCTAATAAACCCACTAAAGAGTAGTGTGAGTGGTCGTTCCAGCCATAAAAATGTTTCAAGGACTGCAAAAAGTTATGTTAAAAAAATTCTAGTTTTAGATTTTCTTAGCATGATATCTTCTACAATGAGCTTCTTGATAAAGAAGTCCTACTCGAAAAAATCGTAGATTATTTCTTTTTAGGGTTAATGTCATTTTCTCTTCTTGCCCAACTCCAATCCCTTGGTTGGGTAGAATGTCTATAGCTTAGAGGTGGTTATTGCATATATTTCGAAAGTTTTATGCTAACCTTAGTAATTCTAGTCTTGAGTCCGGCCTATTTTTTCACTTACATTTAGGGTCAAGCTTTACCTATTGATGAGGGTACAATTGCTAAATATTTCGGTATTCCTCTCAAGGGATGAAGTTCATCCAAAAAAAGTGAACAAAGTTGTAACAACCCAAATTTTTTTTAAAATTCGATGCATTATCAAAAGGTTTTTTAAAAATAAAAAAAAAACAAACAAACAAATTGGCAATGTGACATGAATTTATGTATAACAATATGTGATAGTAGTTTGTTCAAGGTTACAAGGAAATTTTTAAATCCTTTATTTGTTTAAATCCTTGATAATGTACAATTTTCGATACCGTATTATTCATATATGTTTCAATAGATTAAATAAGCCCATGTTTAAGCTCAATTTTAGAGAAAAGTTTCTTTTTGAATAGTGATTTTTCAAGAATGTGTGGCTAAAAATGAAGACAAAGTTTTTCAATTTACGTGTTATAAACGAGTTATGAAAAAAATGATTTTTTTGATGTGGGGCTCACTAAAAATAAGTCCACAATTGGAACTTGGGATTTAATTAGACATTTGCATAACTATTTTCATTTGATTTTATTTGATAAATTATTCAATGAGTAGTACCCATAATCATTGATAAATGGTTTATTAAAACCACATTATCTTTTTATTGATACAAAATTTATGTGTCATATATGTGAATTCTACAAATGTAATGTAACACAAATTGAACTACATGATTGAACAAATTGTAATCAAAATTCCTCAAAAGGCGGGTTCCATCACTTAGAGAAATTAAATTATGAAGAATAAAGCTTTTAGTCACATTACACCGAAATTACTTTATTAAGTTCAATGAATCAAGCACAATAATATCACATCATCACCCGCCAACTAACGACTCGTTCTAACTGTGGAAGTAGGAAAAAGGGTGAGTATATGGTAATACTAAGACACAAATATTTGTGTAATCGCAAATAAGAATATCAATTCAAGTATCAAAATAATCATACCGTCATATCATATTTTTTAGAATCTGGTAAGAGCTCATACATATCATATCATTTATACCGGGTGGCCATTATCATATACCACCATATACATCGTGTCCATTCGTTATTATAATATTTATAAACACGAAGTAAATAAAATTAAACGAGATAAACCACTTGCACTTCGAAATCCTACTTTGATTGATGAAAAGAGTTTTGAAAGAAAAGCAATAATTTCCTGTTCCACGACCTTCTCTGATTCTGTGTGTTGATATGAGTGTTTGATTTAGTAAAACATATCCTAAATCTTTTATTCCCAACTTGGAGCACTTATTTAAAGAAGACAATAGTCATACCTTAAATCATGAGAGATATGTAAACAATCTAAAATTTTCTATCATAATCTAAAAGTTTCTCACCGTTGTACCCTTTTTTTAATGATGCACATGCCAGCCAACCATTTGAAAATCAAATAGGTAATTTAATTAATTTATAATAAAAGATATCTTCTTTGAACTTGAATATCTTGGGTTTAACTTGTTCGAATTAACCTTTTCTCAATTTGAAGATATCTAATTAGTTACAAGCTAACAAAAATCCCAATAATGATATGCTAAAACCCTATTTATCAAAATCTAAGTACTTGACCCAAAAAATAAGAATTTAGAACATATTTCTCTAGTCCTTCAACTTTCAAAAACATATAAAATATAGCATCTAGAAAAATAAATTCTATTCTATAAAATATTCAAGACTTTAATCCCTCATTTAATAATTTCATCCTCAAAAATTACCTTGTCTAATCGAAGAGTTCTGGATACTTGGTTTTAAGCTCCTCTTCCTTCTCCCAAGTTGACTCGTCGAGTCCAAGATTTCGCCATTGAACCTTAACTAGGGAAACCTCTCTATTTTTTAATTGATGCACTTTTCTATCCAAAATCATCATCTGGACTTCTTCATATGACTCTTTTTGTACATCCAAAGTTTGTTAACGTACAACATGATTGTGGTCATGAATATATTTTCTGAGCATCGAAACATGGAACACATTATGTATTGCTGCGAATTCAGGTGGTAAGGCAAGTTAGTAAGCCACAATACCAATTCTTTTAAGAATTTCGAAAGGTGAAATGTTCACCGTGGTCTCAACTTCCCCTTCTTACCAAATCTCAATACACTTTCATTGGTGCTACCTTAAGAAAAAACTTTTGTCACCTACTTGAAATTCCAAATCATTTTTTCTACCATTGGCATAACTTTCCTGTCAGTCTTGTATTGTCTTTATTCTTGCTCTAATCTTATCAACTGCTCAAATGTTGTCGTTCAACGATTTCAAAACCCAAAATTCAATTCTGTTCGACCTCATCTCAATGGATAAGGGAATCTGCACTTCCTACCATAAAGAGCTTCGTAGGGGGCCATGCCATAGTGGCCTGAAAGCTATTGTTGTAAGAATGTAAAACACATTTCTCTATAGTCCTTCAACTTTCAAAAAAATATAAAATATAGCATCTAGAAAAAATTCTATTCCATAAAATTTTTCGGGACTTTACACTAAAGGCAAAGCTATTCTTGGGAATGAAGATCTGAAAATTCCTATAATTGATACTACTCTACTTCCATGGGATATGAGGTGGCACAACATCATAGTTCAATTAGTAAAGCCTCATTCTAACAAACAGACCATCATCTCAAATGAGAATTTATGGCTGTAAACGATCAATAGTGTTGATATTTCCAGTAACTAAAGGCTCAATTATGCTCGACTTATGTCCTTATTAGGTAAGCTAAATGTCAACTTGTCTCTAATGAGAGGTTCATGCGCTAAAGTTCTCATGTTACAAGGTAGCTAATCCGTTGAAGTAAATAGAAAAGGGAATGGTTGATACCGTCCATTTGAAACACGACCCCTTAACACGAGCATGACCTTTCTATTGGCTGGTTATATGGATCAATTTAGCTTATTTCGTACTGAGGTATGAAATAATTTTGCAGAACTCCGTGAACAAAATGACCTTTATGACTCTAGTGATTAAGCATGTAAGGGTATCTAAACCTTGGTGCTCGTGTAATCAGCCAAAAGCTTGCTATAAGAGTCATTTAAAAAGTTTAATGGAGGACCACACATAAGATGAAAAAATAAAAATAAAAAATAAATTTAGCAAACTGCATGCCTTGGTTAAGCTCCTAATACTTAATTGACGGAAGTGGACCTTTGACTAGGAATTATTAGTTTAGTTGATTTTTAGATATTGAAACAGTCAAAAATAAGGAGATTCCACATTTGTTGATATGTTGAACTGCAATGAGTAAAATCTAACCAAATTAGAGAGCAATAGGAATAGTGTATGAATTCAATCTTGGATCACAGGTCATAAAAATAGTTAAAAGAATAAGTTTAGGGGTGTGCATATCATGAGAGAAGAAAGAATAAATTTGAATATTGGGGTCGGATTTGAATCACTTGATGAAATTATGATTCTTTACATGAATCTTCACACACACATCGATTTTACATTAGATAAGTAGAAATTAATTTAGTCAAAGTAATTTTGAAGCCATGCATGATTTTAATATAGAAGTTCTAATCATGAGATAAAAAGTAGATTATCTAACCATGTTTGTTTAAAAAAATTGTTTAAAATTTGTTTATAGTTTGTTTGAGGACATACAAATGTTCAAATTTGGGAGTATTTGATAAGTGTATTTGTACTAACTAAGTCATTAAATTGGAGTATTTGTAGGTAACCATATAACGATGATTGAAGATCACATATGATCAATTGAATGTAATTGGAGGTCAATGATCGAAATATAGTTAAAGTATTTCACAAATCAAATTTGGGCAGAAAATGTTATGCTCTGTAGTATTATCATCAAATTGAGACACGTTTTTAAAAGAATTTTGGCCATTTGAATTAGCTTTCCAACATATTTGAATCATCTCAATCAGTGACCGAAAGAGAAAGTTAAAACAAATACGGCTGATCAGGGACGAAACCGCACAGACTTACGCGGGCACGAGACTCCGCGCTGGCTCATTGACAAATCACTTGAGAGCAAATGTTATAGCCGGTGTGGTTACGGTGTATAAGGCAGCACGACAGCGTGGGCAAATTTCATTTAACGAACTAACTTTCCTTCTATGATTGAATTTCTTTTGGAACTCAAATTAGACGTATTTCATGACCTAATTTCATCTCCTATCAGTACAAAACTTGGCCAAAATATTGAAAAAACTCTCTCTTGCCTCCTTATACACAATAATGTCATCAAATTCATAAAGAATAATGATAGGCCATTTTACATATTTTGATGGCGAAGATTAAACCTTAGCAAGAATTCAAGGTAAATTACATCAAGATATTGAAGAATTCAACATTGGATTTGAAAATCAATACCTTTTGCATTATTTCATGACTCGGTTGATATTTTTCCACTATTCTTTTTTTAGTCTATATAAAATCATGTTAGGCTAGATCCATTTACAACTCACTAAATCTATTACTTGTGAACATACACTTGCCCATTTTGCTTGATCACTACTCCATCATCATCTCTAGCATCCTCTAGCTCGAGCATCGCATCTCTATCATTCTCATCCTCAGTCACCACTTCTCTATTATCACGCATAATCCATTCCCTTTTGTTTGGGCACTGTGATGATTGATGCCCTGAACCCACACATTTTAATCATTTGATATCCCTATTCCTAAAAGATGGGAATGTGACTTGGGTTTATTTTGCTAGCTACCCTCTTCTTTTTTTCTCTATGTGGTTCAGTCTTACTCTTTGAAACAACACCATCACTTCTATTATTAACCTATTTCGGTCTCCAAGGAAAATTAGAACCCGAAGAATACTTTGCTACTACACGTTTTCTTTTTTATTGCCTCTCCACCTTCATAGCCATGTACACCATGTCCTCTAACTCCTCATCGTGTTATAACTCAACTACATTGGCCATATCCTTGTTTAACCCATTCAGACCTTTGTAGCCTCCCTATTAATCATAGCCATCTTTTCCTCCTTATAGTAATATTCCACACTCCTTAAAACCTTATATAAAGCTCTGTAATTTTGGGTAAAGGTCCCATGGTAATGACTAGATGCAAATCTCCTACTCATGAGGATTTTAATTCATCTAAGCCGTCTAAAGGTCTCTCATGATTTCTCCTCATATTTGTCTCCAATTGATCTCACCATATGTTTGCATAATCAGTTAACTCAATCACTACCAGTATTACATTTTCTCCTCAAAATAGATATGACAATCAAATATTAATTCCAACTTCTTCTCCCTCTCCAAATAAACTTGAGGATCGTTTCTAACTTGGAAGGAAGGTATTTTCATCTTATTACTATCCAAATTTCGATCAACTTATCTCCATCTCTGCCACTAAAGTCTCTCATAGGTTTGCCTTTCCCATGCCTGCCTCATCTCATATGTCCACTTATACTTTCGATCAACTAGTACTTCAATTGGTTGTTCCCTTTGTAAACTTGCAATCATTGTATCTTGCCTATCCATTCTATCCCTAATTTCTCCAAAACACCACCACATTCAATCACTCAAATTGTTGTTGCATGGCTTTTCAACGTAAAAAAATTGTTGTTTTCCTCCCTAGATGGATCCCTTGTCGGACATTTTAATAACTAGGAAAAGTAACCTCAAGTTTACACTCAAGTGGTTCACTCTATGATTTTCCGATAATAAGCTCACCACTCTTACGTTTTTCTTCTTTTTGCTTTTTCCGTTTCAAGCTTTTCAAGGAACTAACTGGAAACAATAAAAAATACAACCTTTGCCATGTTTAAATTAGTATGAACTCGAGAAACAAGAAGGATAACAAGACTCGAGAAATCACTTAAGAAGGAAAGATCAAAAGAAGAATGGAAACACAACAAGAATTCCAAGACAATATTTATTGAAATTGGTTTATGCCTTCTTCACAACAAGAATGGTTTCCAGTGATGATTTATATATTAAATAGTAGTAAAGATGGTATTTTTAGGAAAATAACTCCGCAAGAATTCCATAAAAAGGATTCTTGAAATTTGATCAGGCTTTTCTTGAACATTGTAGCATATTTTTTGAAATTTCTTTGCTTCTCTTTTTTTTTTTTTTCCCTCATTGCCTTTTTCTTGAATTTTGTTTTATGAAAACTTAATGGAATAGATCAATTACAAGTCAAGAAATCAGAAATAACTATGTTGTTGCACTAATTAAAACCTAAATATGCTTGGTGTGATTTTTGATGTGAATGACTTTAAGAATGGGATGAAGAAATTAGAACTCGAAAATAGATAGGAAGTCAAAAAACAAAACCTTGTTTTATGATGCAAATCAATGATTAGAGAAAATTCTAAACTAACTAGAAAAGCGAAAGATAAGAAGGATGTACGAAAATGCAGAGGATGTACGGAAACATGCATAATTTTCAGCGCGGTCTTCAAATTTTCATCCATTAGTTCAATCCAAAGGCGTATTTTGATTATAGTTTCCAAGTTTATTTTCATTGTCTCTAGAATTATAATTTTGTTTTGATTGGGATTTATTTTATGTTTTCCTTATATAAGACATATTCCTTACACAAACATGACATTAATTTAAGAGATTAATCATAAAATTTTAACTTTCTATCTTGTGCTTTATTGAACCATACAGAATTTATCAAAGACTTCCAATCTTTGTTGCGTTCAAACTATCCCGAATTTATCCAATATTTCCATTCTTTCTGGCGTTCAACCCTTCGGCCTTTATTCTTGATTCAAGAACTATGGGGTTAAGGTCATAACTCCGATTTTATCCTTCTTGGGATTCTATCAAATCTTGTGTGGATTCCAAGATAAATTTTACAATGGGATACACATCAATTGGTATCAGAGCTTTGGCTCTGAATTTATGTTTTGTTTTCATCTTTCCATTAAGTTGCGTAAAAACAAATCAGAAAAAAATAGTGAAGAACATTAAAGAAAAAGCAAAGAAAAGAGTAAAAGACAAGAAAATTCAAGAAAAAGGCAAAGAAAGTTCAAGAAAAGCATATTCAATTTGAAGGTCTTGATTTGGGGTCAAATCCTTTTGAAGAGGGGGGAATGGCACAAATAAATGATCAAAGAAAATTATAAACCAATTAAAAAAGCGAATGATAAGAAGGATGTACGAAAATATGTAAACTGTACGAAAACATAAATAATTTTTAGGTCTACTGTCGAATTTTCGTCCATGAGTACAATTTGAAAGCGTATTATGATTCTACATATTTTTGCCGTACGACTTAGCCAAACTTTTAGGGCCAAATTCTATTGTTTAGGGGTCCATTTTAGCATTTTTTTTTAGTTAATTTAAGGGTATTTTCATAATTTCAGAATATTTTAGCTAGATATATTTTATAGTTCTCAAGTTTAATTGGATTTGTCTCTGTAATCATAGTTTTGTTTTAATTAGAATTTATTTTATGTTTGCTAGACAAGACATATTCATTGTACAAACAAAACATAATTTAAGAGATTAATCATAAAGTGCGATTTTTGCTTTCTATCTTGTTCATAATTGAACTATCCAGAACTCATTAAAGACTTTCAATCTTTGTAGTGTTCAAACAATCCAGAATTTATAAAAAAAATTCAATCTTGGCTTTCAACCCTTCCAAACTTGGTTTTTGATTCAAGAAAACATTAGGCCAAGGTTATAACTCTGATTTTAATCTCTCAAACTATATGTTATTGTCTTGTACAATAAATAAAGCCTTAAATAGACGGACTCAGAAAACTCTAATTTACTCGAAAAACAACATGATAAACATAAAAAAAAATAGAGTCCTAAATAATCTGAAAAAAATCCCTTAGGGGCCACCTAGGAACCCATGTATGTGCATGGCTTTTGTTCCATGTTCGCGCAAGGTTCAACAACTTTATTCTCGGGTTTTGAATTTTTGGTTGTTGCCTGGGCCCTGAATTAATGTCTTGCATGGGTATAACTTTGCAACTCCCTGTTTCTATTAAATCAAATTCACTAAGGTTGGTTCTTCCTTCGTGCTCTTCTTGAAAATTGGGGTCTTGCTCTTTACACTCGAAATCTTGGCCCATGTAACTTGGACAAATCCTTGCATGACTTCCTTAATCTTCTTTGCTCTCAATCAAGTTATTGGTACATCCGGAACATGTAAAGATTCCTTAATAATAGTCGACCCTTCATGACATCACTAGGTGAATGAAAAAACCAAAGTATGTCAAACTATACCACAACGCCAAACAATGTGTACTAAGAGGCAAAAAAAAAAGTACTAAAACTTGCCAAAATACTAAATCACGCCAAAATGTATTAAAAAGTATGAAATGTACGAAACAATCCAAAATGTTGATAGACGCGAGAAGTGGACCATTGTTCTAAAGTAAAAAAAAATCTACCAAAACACTACAAAATGTAGGAAAACATGCGAAATATACCAAAAACGAGCCAAAATATTAGAATATTTGCAAAAATATACAAAAAAAAAATCTCTAAATGTACCAAAAATACACAAAAGTACCAAAAACTAGGCGAAATATACCAAATTGCAGTGAAGCATGTCCAATTATATCAAATGTGTCAAAATGTGCTAAACTGCATGAAATATTCCAAAATGCACAAAAATGTACCAAACTAAGTGAAACTTACCATAGTATACCAAAAGTTACCAAAATGCGTGACATGTCTCAAAACAAGAAAATGAACCAAAACAAGCAAAACTGGCTGAAATGTTATAGAACGCTATAAAATGCTTGTAAAGTACGAAAAATATATTGAAACAAGTCAAAATATTCTAAAGTGCTCGAAATGTTAAACTTGCCATAATGTGCCAAACCACATGAAATGTAAATGAATGTAACAAAATGTGCCAAACTGTGTCAAATGTACGGAAACGCATGAAGATGTATCAAGATGCACGAAATACATCAAAACATGCAAAAATAAAACAAAGCGAATGAAATGTATCAAAGCAAGTCAAAATGTAACAAACGTCGTGATATGTACCAAAAATGTTCAAGCTACACCCTATTATGTCTAATGTACAAAATCACGCAATAATTCCTTTGGTTTGGGCATTGAGAAGCAATGTGTCTAGACCCAAACATCTAAAACACTTGATATCCATATTCCTAGGACTTTGTGAATTCTCCTTAGGTTTTATTTTACTAGCTACTTCCTCTTTTCCCCTTGGTAGTGCGGTCTTAACCTCTGAAATAGCCACCTCACTTCTATTTCTATCACACTCCGATTTCCAAGAAGGATTAGAATCCGAAGAAACCTAACTACTTTTCTTTTTAATTGCCTCTCCACCTTCATAGCCCACATGTAACATGTCCTCCAACTCCAAATAATGTTGTAATTCCACTTCATTAGCTATCTCCCTATTCAAATCATCCAAAAACCACAACATTGTGCCCGATCCTCCTTAACATTCACCCTAATCATATCTATCTCCATTTCCTAACGGTAATCCTCCACACTCTTCGAAACTTGACTAAGGCTTTGACGTTTATGATAAAGATCCCTGTAATAATGATTAGGTACAAATCTCTTCCTCATGATAGCCTTTAACTCACCCTATGTTTCAATAGGCCTTTCATGATTCATCCTTCTACTTGTAGCTAATTCATCCCACCATATGATTGCATAATCAATAACTTCTATCACTGCTAGTCTCACCTTTTTCTCCTCCGAATAGTACAACAAGCAATCAAAGATCAACTCCAACTTCTTTTTCCACTCTAAATATACCTCCGAATCGTTTCTACCTTGGTGAAGTAACTTTCATTGTAGTGCTGCCAAATTCCAATCATCCTATCTCCACCAAAATCTCTATGATCTCCCCTAGGCCTCCTTTCATGCCTATCTCCTCTAATCCTCATCCTACCCATTTCGGCCTCCAATATTTGATAATCCTCATTAGCAATCCACTGGCTACCTTGCCTCCAAACATTAAGAGTTCCTTTAGGTTGCCTCCGTTGTAAGCTTTATCACTTCCATTCTATCTCTAATTTCTTCAAATACCACATTCATTAGCTTGAATTGATGTTCCATGGCTCTCATCATGAAGGCTTGATTGTTTCCCTCTCTAGATGTGGATTCTTCTTTGTTAGACATCCTAATAACGAGAATTTGTATGCCTCACTTGTTTGCACTTGTGTTTCACTCGAATTTGTATGCCTCACTTCTTTCAAGTTTTGTAAGGAAGTAATTGATTTCAATCAAAAGTTTCCACCCTCATGAGGTTCAAACCCTCATGAACATGGAATATAAGAAGGATAATGACTCGATAAAAAAGACTCAAGAAAGGAAGGAATAAAAGAATTGAATGAAATCCCAAGAATTTCAAGAAAGTGTTTTCTTGATATCGATTTATGCTTCTTCCACAACAATATTGATACCAATGGATGACTTACGTATTGAATTGATTTCTTGAACGAAATTTTCTTCAAGAATTTTCAACAAAGTGTTTCTTGAAATTGAATAAGCCTCTTTATGGCTTGGAAATTTCTTTTTCTTTTTGCTGGAATATTTTTTCTTGAATTTTCATTTTTTGACAAGAAATATGCTGAAAATCAATGACGGCAAGAAATATCGAAAAAAAATTGTATTGATGCACTAAATTTAATGCACAAAACAATTCTTGAATGATCTTGGAAAATTGTTGATGTAAAAGATTCAAGAAGACGATGAAAACTTAAGAAAAATGATGCAGACTCAACGAAGAAGATGTGAATTAGAAAAAAATCGAAAAATTTAAAGATATAACCTTGATTTTAGAGTTAAAGTTCAGATACCGACTTATACGAACCCACATCAATATTAGCTCTGAAACCTACACAAAATTAAATCAGAACCCCAAGAAATCTAAAATCCCAGTTTAAAGCGTGACCCAATAATTTATTGAATCAAAAAACCAAAGTTATAAAGGAACTTCATCCCTTAATTACAAAAATTATGAACCTTGCTATGAAGTTGTTCAACACCGCAAAGATTTTGGTAAGACTGTAATTGATATCGATGAACTAGAAGAAACAACCTTGCTTTGATTTAATCTCTCATAAATTAATTTACTTACAATGAAAGAATGAGACCATGTATATAGGCAACTCATAAAAACCCTAAATAAAACGAAAAAGATCAAGAAAACATCAAACAAATAGAGTTCTAGACGGAAAAGGAAAACTTAAACCCCCTTTAGATTTTTGTACTGCAAGCGTGGACCGATTCTCTCTCACATGCGCTGTTTTAACTACAGGTTCAAATTTTGCCTCCGCGAGTGCGCGACCTATTTTGCTTGCGCGCTCGCGCACAGCTCTCCGATTACACTCTAGGCTCTAGGTTTCTCTTCCTCTAACTTAATTTGAATTAAGTGCACTACTCCTCGTTCCTCTTCCGTGCCCAACATATTTATCCAAGCAACATGGGCCGAGTATTTAAGGCATACCTCCTTGATAAGGCATCAATAACTAGGTTTTCCTTACCTTGTTTATGCCAAATGACATGGAAAAGTTTCAATAAACTCCATCCATCATGCATGCCTCTTATATAACTTACATTGGCCCTTTAGAAGTTTCAATGACCCTCATGGTGTGGATTACAAAACACCTTCAGCCACAGGTAGTGCTTCCTTGTTTCCAATGCTCGAACAATAGCATAAAGCCCTGTGTTATACGTAGAATAATTCAAAGCTATTGGTCGCCTTTCCTGCATTAAAACGCCTCCAATTCCTATTCCTGAGGCATTAAAGTTTTGTAGTGCTAAAACAGGTGCAAAACACAACCTAACTTTAATAATATTAAATGTATTTTCTTGTTCAATGCCCCAATGGAATCCAACACTTTTTTCACAATCTCTGTGAGTGGTGTGGCAAGTGTACTAAAATCTTTAACATATAAATTCTAGCTAAACCATAGAAGCATCTTACCCCATTTATGATTTTAGGTGTTGGATACTCCTTGATGGTTTTTACTTTCTATTCATAAACTTTAATAATGCCCTTTGTACTAACAACATAACCAAGAAAAACTACTTTTTCCATGGAAAATGTATACTTCTTAAAATCAGCATAAAATTGTTCTTTCCTCAAAACAACAAGCACACGTCTCAATGCTCAATATGCTCATCTAAACTCTAACTATATGCTAGGACGTCATAAAAATAAACTACTACGAATTTGCATATTTCGCACATAAAACATGGTTCATTAAACTTGTGATGGTACTAGGTGCATTAGTAAGTCCAAATGACATAAATAACCACTCATATAACCTATATTTAGTCTTAAAAGTAGTTTTCCACTCATCTCCTTCTTTCATTCTAATTTGGTGATAACCACTTTTAAGATCTATTTTACTAAAAATACATGATTCATGCAATTAATCAAGCATATTCTAACCTAGGTATGGGATGATGATACTTTATCGCTATGTTGTTGACTGCCCTGCAATTAACGCACATTTTTCGCGTCCAATCCATTTTAGGCACTAGTAGCACTAGCACCACACCATATTGATGCTCTCACTTATAACCTTTGCTCACCAACTCCTCCATTTACCTTTGAAACACCTTTGTCTCCTCATTATTACTTCAATAGGTTAGTTGATTTGGAATAACAGCACTAAGTATAAAATCAATTTGATGTTCAATGCCTCGAATGGCCACACACAAGGTATGTCCTCAAGGAACAAGTCTTCAAATGCTACAATAAAGAAATAGCCAAACAAGGGAGGGTTGATTAGTTTCCTCAAGATTAAAGAATGATTCCTAGTAAATCAGTAATTGTCCATCCGTTTGTAGGTAACAAGTAGCAGAAAATAATATTTTGGTCCCAACTTACCCCCACAAAACCCTCCAAAAATGACTAAGAAATTTAACATCTCTATCAGACACAATACTTCAAGGTAACCAGTGGAGTCACACTATTTCCTTAAAAAATAAGTCTGCTGCATTCGTGGCATCATCTGTTTTATGATAAGGAATGAAGTGTGCCATGTTACTAAACCTATCCACTACCACATATATGGAATCTCTACCCCTTTTAGTTCTAGACAATTCCAATACAAAGTCAATAGACACATCAACCCAAGACTCACTAAGAGCAAGTAAAAGGTATATACAAACCTTGTGGTAAAATCTTAGATTTAGCCTTTTCACATGTGATGCATCTTCTACAAATTCAATTACCATCTATTTCTATTTTAGGGCAATAAAAATGTTTTATGTAACCATCTCTTAGGTCTTCTTTATACCAAAATGTCCCACTAAAGCCCCACTATGTGCTTCACGTATTTTCAATAAACACATAACCTATTTTCCTTAAATGTTTTTGTACATTTCAAGAAGTTTAATACATATCAGAGTGTTTTATTCCAATTTTGTACATTCAGTAATTCAGTACAACTTTACACTTTTTTGTATATATCGCGCATTTATTAACAATTACGATGTATTTGAATATTTCCTACATTTTGATACATTTTTACGCCTTTTTGGTGCATTCTACTGCATATACACTTTGTTTTATTTTGACATATTTTGGTATATTTGGCGCAATTTTGCACTTTTTGTCACATTCTTTTATATTTAGAGTGATTTGGTATATTTCTGTTATATTTTACACATTTTGGTACCTTCTACCCAATGTATGATGCACTCTGTTCCTATACAAGATTTGACAAAAAGAAAGCTAAAATCATAGTTATAAACTTGACCCAATGATTTTTGAAATCAAGATACAAGGTTGCAAGGGTTGAATGCCACAAAGATTTGAAGCTTCGATAAGTTTGGGATAGTTCAATTTAAAAAAAGATACGAAAGCAAAGAATCTCACTTTGTATAATGATCTCTCAATTGGTCTTGGTGTTCTTCAATGAATAATGCTTCATATATATAGGTAAAAATAAAGAAATCCTAAATAACTCGTAAAACATCAAGATAACATCAAATATATAGAGTTCTAAATGGTCCATCTATTTGGGGGTGACAAGTAGTACAAAATAAAAGCTAAGTTCCCAACTGATCCCCACAAAATCCTCCAAATGAGGTGACGGAACTTAACATCACTATCGGACACAACTCCTATGTATCCCATGGAGTAGCACTACGTCTCTAAAAAACAAAATAGCTATGTTCATGGTATCATCTGTTTTATGACATATAATGAAATGTTCCATCTTACCGAACCTATCCACTATCACGAATAAGAAATCTCTATCCCATTTTTTCCATAGACTCATTGCCATGGCTCACTATGAACGGGTAAGGGTGTACGTATACAAACCCTATGGTAAAACCTTGGATTTAGCCTTCTTACAAGTAATGCATCTATTACAAATGTAATTAACATCTATTTTCGTCCTAAGCCAATAAAAATGCTCATGTGACATTTCTAAGGTTTTATTAATACCAAAATGTCCCATTAAATGCATACTATGTGCGTCACGTACTAGCAATTCACACACATAATAATTAGGCACACACAACTTATTTTCCTAAACAATTATCCATCGTGCTTATAAAGTTTATCCATTGCAACCTTATCACATGATATGTAAGATAGAAAAATCCATGTATTTTATCACTTGAAGAAGTAAGAAGTACATACCTAAGGCATAATGCATCAGCAACTCCGTTCTTCTTACCTTGTTTATACCGAATGACATATGGAAATTTTTTAATAAACTCCATCCATCTAAATGCCTCTTGTTTAACTCACCTTGGCCATTTAGATGTTTCAATGATTCATGGTTGGTGTAGATTAAAAACTACTTCGGCCATAGATAATGTTGTCATGTCTCCAAAACTAGAACAAATGAATAAAGATCTTCGTCATAAGTAGGACAATTCAAAGTTGTCCCACTTAGCTTTTCTTCGAAATATGCTATTGGTCACCTATCCTGCATTTAAACGACTCTAATTCCTCTTCTGGAGGCATTACATTCAATCTCGAATGTTTCGTTAAAGTTAGGTAGAGCTAAAACAGGTGCCGAATACAACCTATCCTTAATAATATTAAATGCATTTTCTCACATGTTTTGTTAAAGTTAGGTAGTGCTAAAACATGTGTTGAATACAACATATCCTTAATAATATTAAATGCATTTTCTTGTTCAATGCTCTAACGAAATCCAACACCTTTTTTCACAATCTCAATGAGTAAGGCAAGTGTACCAAAATGTTTAACAAAATGCCTATATAAACTAGCTAAACCATGGAATCTTCTTACCTCAATTATGCTTTTAGGTGTTGGCCACTCCTTGATGGCTTTTACGTTCTCATCATTAACTTCAATACCTTTTGTACTAACAAGATATGAAAGATTAGATGTATTTGATAAGTTCAAGATATTTAAATTAAGGACTTAACATGAAAGCCAATAATCTCACTTTGTATAATCTCTCAAATAATGTCTCGGTGTTCTTTTATAATGAATAATGCCACATGTATATAAGCAATAATAACGTCATGACAACACTTGGTGTTCATTCCCGCGCGCAATCCGTTCTCCTTCCAACTTAGCTTGAATTAAGTTCATTAAGGTTGGTTCTTCCTTCAGGTACATTTTGAAGTTTGGTATATTTCTTGTTATCCTTAAACACATGGTTCATGTTGTTTGGATTAGTCCTTGCATGGCCTCTTTGATCTTCTTTGCTCTTGATCTTGTAATCGGTCCATTTGGAACATGTAAAGAATCCTTCTAGCTTTGCCTTGAGCACCTTGATACATTTCATTTCCTTCTATGATTAAATTTCTTTCGGAACTCAAATTGGACATGTTTTCATGACCTAATTTCATCTCCTATAAGTACAAAACTTGGCCAAAATATTGAAAACTCTCTCTTGCCTAATGCTAAAGTTTCAGAGTATTAAAGTTTTATTTAGATAGATTTTATAGTTTTCAAGTTTAATTGGATTTGTCTATAGAATCATAGTTTTGTTTTGATTAGAATTTATTTTATGTTTGCTAGATAAGACATATTCATTGTACAAAGAAAACATTAATTTAAGAGATTAATCATAAAGTGAGATTTTTGCTGTCTATCTTGTTCATAATTGATCTATCCAGAACTTATTAAAGAATTCCAATCTTTGTAGTGTTCAAACTATCCAGAATTTATAAAAAGTTTCCATTCTTCTTGGCTTTCCACCCTTCCAACATTGGTTTTTGATTCTTGAAATCATTAAGTCAAGGTTATAACTCTGATTTTAATCTCTCAAATTATATATGTTATTTTTTGTACAATGATTAAAGCCTTATATAGATGGACTCAAGAAACCCTAATTTACTCAAACAACAACTTGAAAAACATAACAAAATAGAGTCCAAAATAATCTCTAAAACAAATCCCTTGTGGCCACCCTAGAACCCGTGTGCATGCATGGCTTTATTCCATGCTTGCACAAGGTTCAACAACATTACTCTCGGGTTTTGAATTTTTGGTTGTTGCGTGGGCCTGAATTAAAGTCTTACCGCACAAATTTGCGGTTCAACTCCGTCTTTCTTAGTTTGGATCAAATGCACTAAGGTTAGTTCTTCCTTCATGCCCTTCTTGAAAATTGGTGTCTTGCTCATTACACTTGAAATCTTGGCCCACGTAACTTGGACAAATCTTTGCATGACTTCCTTAATCTTCTTTGCTCTTTATCTTGTCATTGGTACATCCGGAACATGTAAAGATTCCTTAATAATAGCCGACTCTCCATGATATTCATCACTAGGCGAATAAAAAAAACCAAAGTATGTTACCACAACCCCACACAATGTGTACTAAGAGGCAAAAAAAAAAAAGTACTAAAACATGCTGAAATACTAAATCGCACCAAAATGTATCAAAAAGTATGAAATGTACCAAAACAACAATCCAAAATGTTGATAGACGCGAGAAGTGAACCATTGTTCTAAAGTTCAAAAAAAATCTTCCAAAACACTTCCAAATGTAGGAAAACATGTGAACTATACCAAAAAGAGACATAATATACGAATAATTGCTGAAATATACCAAAAAAAATCTCAGAATGTACCAAAATAGGCAAAAGGTACCAAAAACGTGGCAAAATATATCAAATTGCACTAAAGCATGTCCAATTGTATCAAATGTACCAAAATTCATGAAATATTCCAAAATGCACAAAAATGTACCATACTAAGTGAAACTTACCATAGTACACCAAAAGTTACCAAAATGAGTGAATTGTCTCAAAACTAGAAAATGAACCCAAAACAAGCAAACCTGGTCGTAATGTTTTAGAACGCGGCAAAATGACTGTAAAGTATGAGAAATATATTGAAACAAGTCAAAATATACTAAAGTGCTCGAAATTTTAAACGTGCTAATGTGCTAAACCGCATGAAATGTAAAAAAATGTAACAAATTGTGCTAAATTATGTCAAATGTACTGAAACGTGCCAAGATGTATCAAGATGCACAAAATACATCAAAACTTGCAAAAATATACCAAAGTGAATAAATGTATCAAAGAAGGTCAAAATGTAACAAACATTGTGATATGTACAAAAATGCTCAATCTACACCCTGTTAGGTGTAATGTACAATATCACGCAAAAATATACCAAAACGTAAAATGTATACCAATAGACAAGAAATGTACTCAAACATGCCACAATGTACCAAAATGTATCAAATTGTGTGAAGTGTACCAAAGTACACCAAGTGGCACGAAATCTTCCAAAATGAGACAAAATGCACCAAATTACACAAAATGTACCAAATGCACCATTGTGTACCAAAGTTCGCGACACGTATTAAAATGTGCTAAGATATACCAATTTGTGCGAAATATAATAATGCGAAATTATACAAAAATCGAGCTAAATGTTCCAAAGTGCATGAAATGTACTCTAACGCTCAGAAACATACCGAGATGCACGAAAGGTACTAAAATGTACTAAAGTGCACAACGATGTACCAAACTGCAAAAACGTTACCAAAAATTCTTAAAATTTTAAAACTGAAAAAGAAAAAAAAAAAAGAATCAAAATGCGTCCAAATGTACCAATGCGCAAAATGGGGTTATTTCCATCACTAACTTCACTTAAGTTTTCACCATGTCACTAATCTTCAAAAACTATGCCGTTCATCATTGAACTTTCAAAAGAGCAACCCCATCCATCACCAAACAAACTTCTGTTAAAAAAACTTAATGGATTTGATGATGTGGTGGATATTCACATGACATGGCACATTTGTGTAAGTAATTTGGCCATGCAGGAAAGGTGCTAGTGATGTGGATTTTTTTGCGTGGCTCTAGATTTGAAAAAAAACTTTTTATCAAAAAAAAAAATTACAAACACTGGAACGTGACACTAAACAAACCAAACCTCCCATCTTATTTCCCCCAAATTGAGAAGAACTCATCCTCGGCGCCGACGACAACTTAAAGCAAAGGCTGAAATTCTCTGGTATATAACTGAAAATTGGCACCCTCAAATACCAAATCCCCACCCCTACATATGGGATGCTGGGATGCTTCTTTAATGCTTTCAATGGAATAAGAGATGTTGGGATGCTTTTGTAATGTTTTTGTAATAACCATGCTGATTTTGAAGTAATGATTTTCTAGTAGCCATACTAATTTTGACAGAACCTAGGATGCTTTTGTAATGGGAAATTTATAGTATGTGGTGTAATGCTTTTCATGCACGGCGATTTCTGATGTTCAGCTTTTGATTACTGATGATGACGGGATTCAACGGGTTTTTTTTATTTATACAGGAACTTTCTTAAAATTTTCACATACTAGTGCTTACTTGTCACAAACTACTTAAATAAACGTACCACATCATGTATTTCGTCTGCCACATCGTGAAGTCCGTCAAGTTATTTAACAAAAGTTCGTTTGGCGATGGATGGGATTACTGTTTTGAAAGTTCAGTGAAGAACCAAGAAGTTTTTGAAGTTTAGTGACATGGTGAAAACTTTAGATAAAGTTCGGTTATGGATGGGATAATTAACCCCACGAAATGTACCAAAATGTGCTAAAATATACCAAGGTTACACAAATGTACAAAACAATTCCAAAATGCACATAACGAACCAAACTGCGCTAAACTTACTAAATGCTCCAAATTGTATCATAATGGGTGAAATGTTGGTCACACAAAAAAGAACCAGAGGCACAAAAACGGAACAAAATTTCGCATGATGCATGAAACATACCTAAACAAGTCAAATTATACCAAATTGCCCAAAATGAACAAAAATGTGCAAAATAAACCAAAACCCACAAATATGTACCAAGAGGCACAAAATGTACAAAAATGTGAGAAAATGTCTCAAATTACATGAAATATACCACAACAAGTCCTAATGTCCCGTGCCAAATTGTACCAAAGCCCAGTAAGTACCAAAGCATTCAAAATTTTACTAAAATGCACGAAAATGTACAAAACTATACAAAATGTTCCAAAAAGTGCAAAAGCCTACTAAATTTAGTACATGAAATATAGTAACTTGAGCCCAAATGGACCTAAACGCAAGAAGATCTATAAAACAACGTGAGATGTTCCAAAATAGGCCAAATTATACCAAATTGCATAAAATACACAAATATGCAATATTGTATCAAGATGAGGGAAGTGTACCAAAACAAGTTAAAATGTACAAAATACGGTAAAATATACAAAATATGGTGAAATATATCAAAATATGTCAAAATGAGTGAACTGCACTAAAAGGTTCCCCAATGTATCAAAAAGTGCTAAAATGTACCAAAATTTACCTAGGTGCGTGAAATGTAAAAAATGTGCCAAAATGTACCAATCTTGCGAAATGCACAAAAATGCCAAAATGTACAAAATCGCACCAAAATGTAAGAAACTGCACTAAATATACTAAAACGAACCAAAATGTACAAAGATATGCCAATTACACAGAAACATGCCAAAATGTACCAAAAGTGCATGAATTGTACTAAAATGTGCCCACGTGCATTAAAAATGCACTAAAATGTGCCCAAATGCAACAATGTACTGAATTACGATAAATGTACCATAACGCACCAAAGTTATACCAAAATGCCAAAAGGTACAAAATACAACAAAATGTACAAAATTGTGCCTAACTATGTCAACTATACGAAAATGAAAGAAATGTACCAAATCGTGCCAAAACAAGCCAATATATAGAGAGATTTGCCAAATCTACCAAAACATGCCAAAACGTACAGTGCGTGAAATATACCAAACCGAGTGAATTGCAATAAAACATGCCAAAATGTATCAAAATGTGGTAAAATATACCAGTTCACAAATGCACAAAATGAATAGCAAAATGCTTTGAAGTGAACCCAAATTCGTAAAAATATCATAATGTGTGAATAAGTACCTAGATGTACGAAATATAATAAGGAGTTCAAAAACATATCAATCACTACAAAACTCTCATAGTATGAAAAATGTACAAACGTGTAATTTGCACGAAATATTACAGAAAGCACGGATGTACCAAATTATGTCAAATGCACCAAAATATACCAAGATGCACAAAATACACCAAACCAGCCAAAATGTACCAAAGTGAAGGAAATTTACAAAAACATGACGAAATGTTAAAAAGGCACGAAATATACAAAGACGTGCCAAAAAAGTACGCAAAATATATAAAATGATAGTAAGTGTAGCGAACTTTGTTAAATGTACCCAAATGCTTTAAAATGTACAAAACTACAAGAAATGTATAAAAATGTACCAATATATATCGAGAGGAAAGAAAAACCTAATTTGGTACTAAAACGTGATAAAACACCAAATAGCACCGAAATGTGTCAAAATGGACGATACAGCAAAACAAGCAAAAAGATCCAAGATGATGAGAATCATGAAGGGTACGGCAAGCTAGTAAGGAAATATATGTTCAAGATGGACCAATTACAACATTGAGAGCTAAAAAGATCAAAGAAACCATGTAAGGACTTGTCCAAGCTACATGGGCGAAGAGTTCTAGTGGAACAAGCAAAACACAAAGTTTTAAGATGGGCATGAAGGACGAACCAACTTTAGTGCATTTGATTCAAGAGGAAGTTGATTCGGAAAGCTATGCCCTCGAAAGGCTTCAATTTCTTTGCCCTTGTGAGCATAAATAATTCAGAACCCCGTGAGCAAATTCATTGTGCCATGGCCTCATAGCAAATGTAATCATGCGCTCATATGAGGCATTATTCATTGTACAGAAACAAGATATTAGTTTGAGAGATTATTCATAAAGTGAGATTTTTCAATTTATACCTTGTTCTTAGTTGAATTATTCGAACTTATCAAAGATTTTCAATCTTTGTGGCATTCAAACTATCCAGAACTTATCAAAATTTCCAATCTTTGTGGCGTTCAACCATTCCAGTCTTGATTCTTGATTCAAGAAATCGATGGGTTTAGGTTATTACTCTAAATTTATCTTTCTTGGCATTCTATCAAATCTTGTATGTGTTTCAAGGTATATCCTATAACAGGGTTCACATCAGTTGGTATTAGAGCTTTGTTTTTTAAATCAGGTTTTTGTTCTTTATCTTTCTTTTGTTTTCCAATTCCAATTCAAGTTGTGTCTTCTTCGTTGAGTCTTCATCCTAAGTCATTCACATCAAAACAATCACATCAAGAACATTTAAGAATTATTTTGTACATTAACCCTAGTGCACCAACACAACTTTTTTTGGTTTCTTGCCTTGTGATTCAGAAGAAAAGCAAAGAAAGTTCAAGAAAATAAAGCCAAGAAAAATACATGTATGATAATACATGTATTATCATCCTTGGGAATTGATCGTGTTGTGAAAAGGCATAAACCAAATTCAATAAATATTTTCTTTAAATTCTTCAGGTGTTTCCATTCTTCTTTTAAACTTTCATTCTTGTTGACATCTATGCAACAAAAATTTGAGAGGATGAATGTAGTGTTTGGAGAAATTAGGGATATGATGGATATGCATGATACGGTGATTGTAAACTTACTAAGGGGACAAACAAAAAGAGTTCATAATATTGGGAAGTTAATAAGCATGATCCTAGGGCTGAATTTGATGATGAGAATGAGGATGACCAAATTTCAGTGACTAAAGTGGGTTGGATGAGGAATAGAAGAGATGAGCGTGAAAGATGGCATAGAAGAGATACTAGAGACTTTGGTGGGATCAATGGGTGACAAATTGGGGAATAATGAATCATGATAGACCTATAGAAATATGGAGTGAATTGAAAGCTCTCATGAGGAGGATGATTATGTTATTACAATAGAGACCTTTATAAAAAAATTCAAAGCCTTAATCAAGGTTCAAGGAATGTAGAGGAATACCATAAAGAGATGGAAATTAGGGCTAATGTTGAGGAGTGATATGATCCATAGAGGGCAACTAATTTAAAAAGATCCGGCTGAAATTGAAGAGGAACCAATGATGAGATCATGAGCAAATATGATCATTGAAGCCATGCATTTACTTGTTTAAGCTACCAAGACCAAGGGTTTGAAGTTAACAAGCCAAACACCAAGTTTCATGTTGGGCATAAAGGCAGAAACATGTTGGAAGCATTGGAATCAAGTAAACAAATTGGAAGAACAGTCGGATAACTATGCTATCGCATAGTATAAAACCAGATGCTGTCATATGTATTATTCCCGAAACAAAGAATTAGAATTTCGGCTGCTCTATGCAATCATGGTAGTTTCATCTATGTGGTTGCAAAGTTCATTTTATCAGTTTTTTTCCTAGAAGTAAATTTTTGGAAGAACTCTTGTTATGATATCTTTTAGATATACTTCTGTTTTAATTAGATTTTTGTGGGATCCCTACAAATAGGATTAATTATTTTCCTTGCCTCACTTTTTCCCCTTTTGCAGTACCTTTTTCAGGTCTTCTATGATTCCCCTTTCCCCTTGTTTTTACATTATTTATTGAGAGATGAAATCAAAGCAAGGTTGGTTTCTTCTTTTTCTTCATTGAACTCGATTTCGAACTTATTAAGGATTTTATCTTTGTGGCGTTCAATAAATTAATAGCAAGATTCATAGTTTTTGTAATTAAAGGGTCAAGTTCTTCCATAACATTGGTTCCTTGACTCAATAAATTATTGGGTCAAGTTTCAAATCGGGTTATTAGCTTTCTTGGGTTGTGATCAATCTTTTGTAGGTTTCAATGCTACAATTTTTACGTAGATTCACAACAGTTGGTTTCCGAGCTTTGGCTTTAAAATCAAGGTTGTCTTTACTCTCTACAATTTTTTGCCTAAATCTTCACCTTCTTCGTCGTGTACTTGAGTCTTCTTAGATTTCTGAATTGACGATACATGGCCTTAACATATTCAAACCCAAGCATCTTTGCACTTAAAAAAGTAAGAACTACATATCTCCTTGCATCAACTATTATGTTATCTTTGTCTTGTTTATATCGAATGACATAGGGAAAGGTCTCAATAAACCCTATCAACCTCGCATGCCTCTTGTTTAATTTACCTTGGCCCTTTATTTGTTTCAATCACTCATGATAGGTGTGGATTACAAACTCCTTAGGAGATAGGTAGTGCTGTCATGTCTCCAAAGTTCTAACAAGTGCATAAAGCTAGATTGTTGGATAATTCAAAGTAAACTACTACGAATTTACCAATGATTGCACGCAATACATGGTTCATTAATCTCATGAAAATGCTAGGTGCATTAGTAAGTTCAAATTGCATAATAACCACTCCTACAATCCATATTTATTCTTAAAAGCAGTTTTCCATTCATTTCCTTCTTTCATCCTTATTTGGTGATATCCACTTTTAAGATCTATTTTACTAAATATTCACGATCTATATAGTTCATCAAGCATATCATCTAATCTAGGTATGGGATGAAGATAATTTACCGTTATGCACAATGATGTACCAAACTATGAAAACTTTACCAAAACAACTTAAAAGTTTAAACTGGAAAAAAAAAAAAGGATTCAAAATGCGTCCAAATTTATCAGTGCATGAAATAACCATCGCTTAACTTTACTTAAAGTTTTCACCATGTAATTAAACTTCAAAAACTACGTCATTCATCACTGAACTTTCGAAACAACAGCCCCATCCATCACCAAATAGACTTCTATTAAAAAACTTGATGGACTTGATGATGTGGTGGACTGAATACATGATGTGGCACGTATGTGTAAGTGATTCAAGCCATGCAGGAAAGGAGCTAGTGATGTGGTTTTTTTTTTTTTTGCGTGGCTCTATATTTCAAAAAGCCTTTCATCAAACAAAAAAGAAAAAAATACAAACACTAGAACATGACACTAAACAAACCAAACCGCCCATCTTATTTCCCCCAAATTGAGAAGAACACAACCTCAGCACCGGCGACAAATTTAAAGGTGAAGGTTGAAATTCGCTGGTATATAACTGAAAATTGCACCTTCAAACACCAAATTGCCACCCCTACATACGGGATGCTGGGATGCTTTCGTAATGTTTTTGTAATAGCCATGCTGATTTTGAAGTAACGCTTTTCTAATAGCCATACTAATTTTGATGGAACCTAGGATGCTTTTGTAATGGGAAATTAAGAGTATGTGGTGTAATGTTTTTCATGCATGGGCGATTTTTGATTCCTAGCTTCCGATTACTGATTATCGATGACGGGATTTAGCGGGTGTTTTTTATTTATATAGGAACTATCATAAATTTTCCACATCACTAATGCTTACTTGTCATAATCCACTTAAACAAATGTGTCACATCATGTATTCCGTCTGTCACATAATCAAGTCCGTCAAGGTTTTTAACAGAAGTACTTTTGGCAACGGATAGGGTTACTGTTTCGAAAGTTCAATGAAGAACAACATAGTTTTTGAAGTTTACTGACCTGGTGGAAACTTTAGATAAAGTTCACTGATGGATGGGATAATTAACCCCACGAAATGTACCGAAATAAGCTAAAATATACCAAAACCCACCAATATGTACCAAAATGGACCTTAATGCGAGAAGATCTATTAAACTACGTGAGATGTTCCAAAATACACAAATATGCAATATTGTATCAAGATGAGCGAAGTGTTCTAAAACACGTTAAAATGTACGAAGGATGGCAAATTTTACAAAAAATTCACCAAATGTACCAAACTATGCAAAATGTAACAAAAATACAACAAGATTATCAAGAAAAAAAAAACATATATTGCAAATGCGTGAAATACACCAAAAAGGGCCAAAGAATACAAAAGTTCACAAAATGTACCAAAAGGATAAAAAAAAAAATGTTCAAATCGTGAGAAATATATGTGAAAGCGCAAAAATTACTTACCAAATATATTAAAAAATGACCGCATTCATTAAAATGCGTCGAATTTTGCCAAACTACATGCAATGCACCAAATTGTTCAAAAGTATGCTTAACATATGATAACGCGCTAAAAAAGTACACAGTGCATAAAGGGTATCAAATTGTCCAAAAATGTACCAAAAGTACATAAATGTAGCTAAAGATGCAACAATATACCAAACAATACGAAATATACCAAAAATGCAACAAAGTGTACAAAAATAATTGAACTACAAAAAAATGCGCAAAAATATTTAAAACTATGTGAAATGTAACAGAATTTGGCAAAATAAACCAAAATATGTCATTTGTACCGAATTAGTCAAAATATAACAAATCATGCTAAAACATATAAAGATGAGTGAAATACACCAAAACGAGCCAAAATGTACCTAGGTTCAAGAAATGTATTAAAACTCTCCAAAATTTAACAAAAATGCGTGAAATATATCTAAATATCTCAAAATGAGTGAATTGCACCAAAAGGTTCCCAAAAGGTGCTAAAATGTACCAAAGTGAACGAAATGTACCAAAATTTACCAAGGTGTGTGAAATGTAAAAAATGAGCCAAAATGTACCAATCTTGCGAAATGCACAAAAATGCCAAAATGTACAAACAATGCAAAATGTATAAAATTCCACCAAAATGTACGAAACTGCACGAAATATACCAAAACGAACCAAAATGTACAAAGATAGCCAATTACACAAAAACATGAATTGTACTAAAATGTGCCCAAATGCAACAATGTACCGAATTGCGATAAATGTACCATAACGCACCAAAGTTATACCAAAATGCCAAAAGGTACAAAACACAACAAAATGTACAAAATTGTGCCTAACTATGTCAAGTGTACGAAAATAAAAGAAATGAACCAAATTGTGCCAAAGGAGCCAATATATAGAGAGATTTGCCAAATCTACCAAAACATGCCAAAACGTTCCAAAGTGTGTGAAATACACCAAACCGTGTGAATTGCAATAAAACGTGCCAAAATGTATCAAAATGTGGTAAAATATACCAAAGTTCAAATGCACCAAAAACCAAAAAGTACCAAAGTTCTTGAATAACAAAATGCTTCAAAGTGAACCTAACTACGTAAAATGTATAAATACTGCAAAATATAACAAAATTTGTAAAAATATCATAATGTGAGAATAAGTACCAAGATGCATGAAATATAATAAAGGTTCAAAAACGTATCAATCACTGCAGAATTCTCAAAGTACAAAAAAATGTACAAACATGTGCTAATTTGCATGAAATATTACACAAAGCACAATTGTACCAAATTATGTCAAATGTACCAAAATACGCCAAAATATACCAAGATGCACAAAATACACTAAACAAGCCAAAATGTACCAAAGTGAAAAAAATGTACAAAAACACGACAAAATGTAAAAAAGGGCACGAAATATACAAAGACGTGCAAAAAAAGTACGCAAAATGTATAAAATGATAGAAAGTGTAACAAACTTTGTTAAATGTACCCAAATGCTTTAAAATGTACAAAACTACGAGAAATGTAGAAAAATGCACCAATAAATATCGAGAGGCAAGAAAAACCTAAATTGGTACTTTATAAAACACCAAATAGCATTGAATTGTGTCAAAATGGATGATACAACAAAACAAGCCAATAGATGCCAAGATAATCGATGAGAATCATGGAGGGTAGGGGAAGTTAGTAAGGAAATGTATGTTCCAGATGGACCGATTACAAGATCAAGAGCTAAGAAGATCAAAGAAACCATGCAAGGATTGTTATATACTTAAACACTCGATCCATGTTGCTTGGATAAGTCCTTGCATTGCCTCTTTGATAATCTTTACTATTGATCTTGTAATCGGTCCATTTGGAACATGTAAAGAATCCTTCTAGCTTTGCCTTGAGCAGCTTGATACATTTCATTTCCTTCTATGATTGAATTTCTTTCGGAACTCAAATTGGACGTGTTTCCTGACCTAATTTCATCTCCTCTAAGTATAAAAACTTGGCCAAAATATTGAAAAACTCTCTCTTGCCTCCTTATAATAATGTCATCAAATTCATAAAGAAACAATAGGCTCCGTTTTGAACTGAAGGTAAATTACACTAAGATATTGAAGAATTCAACATTGGATTTGAAATCAATATCGTTTGCATTATTTCATGACTCGGTTGGTATTTTTCCAATATTCTTCTTTTAGTAGATGAACCCTATGTTTTATTTATTTTAATTCAAGGTAAGTAGTTTAGTATTTCTTGCATTTCTTGATTAATTTGGTATACTCATTACATTATTTAATTGTTTGGATATCAATTAGATAATTAGTTGGTTGTTGTAAATGTTGGGAGACACACGATAAGTTTAGAACGTGACAAAATTAATATATGTGCGATAGATGTTAGAAATAACATTTTTCACGTGTGCAATCATATAGATATTCAAGAGTTTAATACATTCTAATAATTCGAATTCGTACTAGGAATAGACTCAGATCATTATTAGAACCAAATTAATTTATTTTGAAAAGTAAAGTTAAATACATTAACTCTATTGACTATCAAGAACACATAAATATGACTAGATTACAAATTAATAATTGAAATAGATAAAAACTAGTGGACTCTAAATCCAATACAATAATCCATTCATTCATACAAATTCAAGATTTTACATATTTCTTATTATAATTTAGAATTGTCACAACAAAATCTTGCTTGTGTTATGTATTTCGAATTCAATACAAAATTAGTGCATTTGAATTGAAATTTATTCCATGTTGGACGACACTCTCAACTCATTAAGTCTATTACGTTGTAACGATCTCGTACGTTTGCAAATTTCGTATGAACAATTTTTTGGTATCATTGTCCGGGAGATCATTCTTAGCAACTGTAGATGCATTAATGGATTTTGAAATTTTTAATTTAATCTTGAGGGTAGAAGAAAAACAACAAAGCTTCACTATGAATGCTCCATTCAATCGACCACTTGATATTGAGGCGTGCAACATGATAAACCATTGGGGAAGTCATAAGAACAAGAGAATAGAATGTGTATTAGTTAGAAGGGACAACAATGGAAGTCTTGTAATATGGAGACCAAAAGGTGAATTAAAGAACATTACGCCACTGCAGTTGATACAAGACTGAAAACTCTCTTTTCAAGCCACAATGAATACTCAAATAATTAAAGTCAAGTTAGTTACTATAAAAAAGCGTTATTGGGAGGAAACCTAATTTTCTTCCTTTTTATTTATTCTGCTTTCTAGAATAGAAATTGCTTTTAATTAGAATATGATGTCTTCATTCCTATATTTCCCTTAGTGTATGTTTGAGCTTATTATGAATTGTTCCATATGATGATTGAATTCAAATTATTTTGAAAGAAATTGATGCTCTAAAACACGTGACAAGGAAAAAGACATAGCAAGTGATCCAACACTTTCAACCCTTCCATAGGTAACCTGCAGATTTATACCAGGGGAATAATTAATTTTTTTCTTTGCCCTTAATTTTTATATATTGCTTGTTATCTAGATATTGAGGTTAATGCTTTTTATTAGTTTATGGAAAAAACTTTTTTTTTTTTTGACTGTTATGTGTGTTTGGTCGCATGCAGAAAAAAAAATCCGAAAATAAAAAAAATACTTTTAGCTTTGTTTTTGATTTTGTGTGCTTGTGTGGCTCAGACAAATTTACCTACTACAATGCATATATTTAGAACCAACATGTTAGATTATAAATTGTGAAAAAGTTAAGTGTTGGAGTTGAAGCATTCATGTGAAACTTGATATTTTTTCGCACAAGATTTATGTTTCGCATCATTAAGGAATAATTTGATTCTAAATTTGAATAGTTTAAAACTAGTGGACCTTATATGCAAAATCCAAATAAATGCTTCATTCATCCTCAAACCAATAGGGGAATTTACAAAAATGGATAATATCATGTTTGTCAATTAAAAGTGTCTAATTTTGATAACTCATGCAAAAATGGCCAAATTTAGTACAAAATTGTCTATTATACCCTTAATGAAAAATGAAATGATTTTTTAAAATATGTCACGAATTTCGAGAAAAAGAAATAGCTTCCATGAGAAGCTATATTAAAATGATGTTCTCGATATTTTAAAAATTGTTATCGACATTTGAACCATATTTATTTTGATACTTTATTTATCTAGAATGAGATTTCATCCCAAACGTGAGAGTTCTCTACATTTCAAAAAGTTCTTGACATTTGAAATGTAGTTCTAGATATTTTATAGCTTTTATTGTAACTTGATATTTGTACTTTTGAAATAAGTATGGTAGGTTATGTGTCAAAATTTTATTGGCCTACAAAATATTTAATTGTATGCACATTTTTGTCTTTGGTGTGGAATTATAAATTATTAACAAGGGTATTTTAGTCTAAAATATTGCGAAATGGACATTGAACAAATTTTGGACATTTTTACTAATAACCATGTGAAAGTGGACATTTCTTGTAATTTCCTCAAACCAATTTTAGGATAGGGGCGATTGAGCTAACATCTTTTGGTCGCCTTTATAACTCAAATGATAAGCCTACAAGAGTATCTAAAACTTGGTGCCTTACGACTCATCTATATATATATTTATATTTGTGAGAATTGGACCTCTGACAAAGGATTATTATTAGCTTAATTTGTTCTTGAAGGATGAAATGATTAAAAATAAAGAGAATCCTCATTTGTTGGTATGTAGAGCTGAAATTAGTAAAATCTAACCAATTTTAGAGAGAGTAATGTTATATATCATTATAATGATGAAATATCGATGATATAGCAATTTAGGTGTAATAATGGAATATGACGGTTAGATTTTCATTGGGGGGGGGGGGGGTTTGAGCTGACTTATCATATTATTCCATCTAAGTTTCCAAATCAATGATGTTTCATAAATTTGACCATTGGGGTCGGGATTCGAATCACTTGATGAAATTATGATGCTTTACATAATCTTCATACATACATTGATTTTTCATTAGTTATAGGAACTATGCAGGGCGGAAATTTACAAAGATCTCAACTTGAAGAGGAACCAATGACAAGATCGTGAGCAAATAGAACCATTGAAGCCATGCATTTACTAGTTCAAGTTACGGAGGCCAAGAGTATGATGTTAACAAACCAAACACCAAGTTTCATGTTGGGCATGAAGGCGAAAACAAGTTCGATGCATTGGAATCAAGAAAACAAAATTGGAAGTCAATTAGATATAACTATGTCGTCACATAGTACAATAAGGGATGCTATAACATGTACTATTCCCAAAATAAAGAAGTGGAATTTTGGTTGTTCTATTCTGTTGTGAGAGTTATGACTATATAGTCGCATAGTTCATTTTCTGGACGTGTTTTTTTAGATTTTTTCTAGAAGTCTATATTTGGTAGAACTCTTGTTATAGTATCTTTTTGATATTTTTTTTTGATATAATTTTGTTTCAATTAGGTTTTTATGGGTTACCTTTAAATAGGATTCATTATTTTCAATGTAAAGGGGGAAGACATTTTTATTGAGAGAATTAATAAAGCGAGATTTGCTTTATTCTCTTCATTGAATTTATTTCAAACTTATCAAAGATTTCATCTTTGTTACGTTCAACAAATTCATAGCAAGGTTCATAGTTTTTGTAATTAAGGGGTCGGGTTCTTCCATAATTTTGGTTCCTTGATTCAATAAATAAGGGTCAAGCTTCAAACTTGGGTTTTCACTTTCTTGGGTTGTGATTCAATCTTTTATAGGTTTCAGAACTACTATTACTACGTAGGTTCGCATCAATTAGATGACTAGAAATTAATTTTAGTAATGTAATTTTGAAGCCATGCATAGTTTTAGTACAAAGTTCAAATCCTGAGATTGAAGACAGATTATCTAACTATATTTGTTTAAGAATTTTGGCTTAAAGTTAATTTATAGTTTTTTTAGCACAAACAAATGTTCAAATTTGGGATATTTGATAAGTGTATTTTGTACACTAAGTCATTAAATTGGAGTATCTGTTAGTAATTTGGATGAGTTATAGCTTATTAATGTGTTAATTATGTTTGTTACGATAAACTCAATGTTTGGAAGTGAAATGGGAGAGATGAATGAAAAATAGGTGTCAAAAAAATCAAAGTTCATGAACTAAAGTGCAAACATCCCATAGTTGATTCAAACCATAAAATGATGGTCAAAGATCACATAGAAGCAATTTGATGCAATTGGAGGTCAAATGAGTGAAATATAGTCAAATTATTTTCACAAATCAATTTTCGGTTGAAAAAGTTGTGTTCCAAATTACTAGCATTAGATTGAGACAAAATTTTTGGAGAGCAAACATTTGAATTGGAGAAATGCTATTTCTAGAAGAATTGTAGCCCTATAAATTAGCTTTCTCACTCATGCTGAATCATCTCAATCGAAGATCGAAAGAGAGAGAGAAAGTTGCAACAAAAATATTGTTGGCTGCTCAAGGACGAAACTGCACATACCAACGCAAGCATGAGACCCACTCCAGCTCGTTGACAAATCACCCGAGAGCAAAGGATATAGGTGGTGCAGATATAATAAAGAAGGCAGTGTGACCGAGTGGGGGCAAATTTCATCTCATGGGCCAACTTTTCTTTTGCGGTTGAATCTCTTTTGGAACTCAAATTGGACGTGTTTCTTGACTTTACTTCATCTCCTCTAAGTACAAAACTTGGCCAAAGCATTGGGGTGCTCTCTCTTGCCACTTTATATCAAATTCATAAGAGCAAGAGGCCATTTTACAAATTTTGATAGAGAAGATCAAACCCTAACAAGAATTGATAGTCAATTATATCAAGATATTGAAGAAATCAACATTGGACTTGAAGATATTACCTTTTGTATTAGTTTATGATCAAGTGATATTTTTCTATTATTTTTCTTGTAGTTTATATAAAATCGTGTTAAGCTCGATGCATTTAAGTATTGGATGAATATGAACCCTATGTTTTATTTATTTTAAATCAAAACTAACAGTTTAATATTTAATGATTAATTTTTCATACTCATTGCATTATTTATTCGTTTGACCATCAATTAGATAATTAGTTGCTTGTTGTAGTGTTGAGATACTCACAACAAATTTAGAACGCAGCAAAATTAATGTACACACAATAGATGGTTAGAATAATATTTATTATGTGTGCAATCATATACATAATCTAAAATTTAATATAGTCTAATCATTCAAATTCTTACTATGAATACTTGGGTTGTGACTAGAATAGAAACAATTTATCTTTAAAAAGAAAATATATTAATTTTATCGATTACCAAGAACTCATGAATGTGATTAGATTACAAATTAAAAATTGAAATAGATAAAAATATGTGGATTCTAAATCCAATACAATTATACATTCATCATACAAATCCAATTTTTTACGTATTTCTTAGGATGATATAGAATAACCACATCAAAATTTTCTCTTGCGTTACATATTTCGAATTCAATACAAAATTAATACACTTGAATTGAATTTTATTCCCTGTGCGACGATCTTTCAACTCACTAAATCTATTACTTGTCAACGATTTCGCACGCTTGCCCATTTTGCTCGATCACTACTCCACCATCATCTCTAGCATCCTTCAGCTCGAGCATCTCATCACTATCATTCTCATCCCCAGTTACCTCTTCTCCATTATCATGCATAATCCATTTTCTTTTGTTTGAGCACTGTGACATCCCCTGAACGCATTCTAATCATTTGATATCCCTGTTCCTAAAAGATGGGAATCTAACTTGGGTTTATTTTGCTAGCTACCTCTTCTTTTTCTCTACGTGGTTCAGTCTTACTTTTTGAAACAACCACATCACTTCTATTATTAACCTACTTTGGTCTCCAAGGAGGATTAGAACCCAAAGAATACTTTGCTACTCATTTTCATTTCAATTGCCTCTCCACCTTCAAATGTGCACCATGTCCTCTAACTCCTCATCATGTTATAGCTCAACTATATTGGCCATATCCTTGTTTAACCCCCATTAAAAAAACCTGACCATTGTAGCCTCCTTATTAATCATAGCCACCTTTTTCTCCTTATAGTAATCTTCCACACTCCTTAAAACCTTGAATGAAGCTCTGTAATTTTGGATAAAGGTCCCTATGGTAATGACTAGATGCAAATCTCCTACTCATGAGGGTTTTAATTCATCTAAGCCGTCTATAGGTCTCTCATGATTTCTCCTCATATTTGTCTCCAATTGATCTCACCATATTATTGCATAATCAGTTAACTCAATCACTACCAGTATTACATTTTCTCCTCAAAATAGATATGACAATCAAATATTAATTCCAACTTCTTCTCCCTCTCCAAATAAACTTGAGGATCGTTTCTAACTTGGAAGGAAGGTATTTTCATCTTATTACTATCCAAATTTCGATCAACTTATCTCCATCTCTGCCACTAAAGTCTCTCATAGGTCTACCTTTCCCATGCCTGCCTCATCTCATATGTCCACTTCTACTTTAGAGGCTATTTCTTCCTCATCTCCACTTCTGAGCTCAATTTCATCTTCATAATCACCTAAAGGAACCGTTCCACGCCTATTTTGTCTACCCCCAACTACTCCTCCAATTGGTTGTTCCCTTTGTAAACTTGCAATCATTGTATCTTGCCTATCCATTTTCTCCCTAATTTCTCCAAACACGACCACATTCATTCGCTCAAATTTTTGTTGCATGGCTTTTCAACATAAAAATTGATTGTTTTCCTCCCTAGTTATTGAATCTCCCTTGTCCGAAATTTTAATAACTAGGAAATGTAACCTTAAGAGTTTACACTCAAGTGTTTCAATCTATGTTGGATTTTCCGATAATAAGCTCACCACTCTTACGTTTTCTTCTTTATGATTTTCCCTTCAAAGTTCTTTAAGGAACTAACTAAAATCAATTAGAAAAATACAACTTTTGCAATGTTTAAACTAGTATGAACTCGAGAAACAAGAAGGATAACAAGACTCGAGAAATGACTTAAGAAGGAAAGATCAAAAGAAGAATGGAAAACACCACAAGAATTCCAAGAAAATAATTGTTGAAATTGGTTTATGCCTTTTTCACAATAAGAATGGTTTCCAGTGATGATTTATATATTAAATCGTAGTAAAGATGGTATTTTTTGGAAAATAACTCCACAAGGATTCCATAAAAAGGATTCTTGAAATTTGATTATGCTTTTCTTGAACATTGTAGCCTCTCTCTCTCTCTCTCTCTCTCTCTCTCTCTCTCTCTCATTTGTTGTTGCCTTTCTCTTGAATTTTGTTTTTATGAAAACGTAATGGAATAGATCAATTACAAGTCAGGAAATCAGAAAAAAATATGTTGTATCACTAATTAAAACCTAAATATGCTTGGTGTGATTTTTGATGTGAATGACTTTAAGAATGGGATGAAGACTCAATGAAAGAGACAAGAAATTAGAACTGGAAAATTGATAGGAAGTAAAAAACAATACCTTGTTTTATGATCCAACTCAATGATTAGAGAAAATTCTAAACTAACTAGAAAAGCAAAGGATAAGAAGGATGTACGAAAACGCATAGGATGTAGCAAAGGATAAGAAGGATGTATGGAAACGCATAGGATGTATTGAAACATGCATATTTTTCCGCTCGGTGTTCAATTTTTTGTCCACGAGTTCAATCCAAAGGCATATTTCGATTATAGTTTCCAAGTCTATTTTCATTGTCTCTAGAATTATATTTTACTTTTGATTGGGATTCATTTTATGTTTGTCTATATAAGACATATTCCTTATACAAACATGACATTAATTTAAGAGATTAATCATAAAATTTTAACTTTCTATCTTGTGCTTTATTGAACTATCCAGAATTTATCAAAGACTTCCAATCTTTGTTGCGTTCAAACGATCCAGAATTTATCGAAGATTTCCATTCTTTGTGGCGTTCAACCCTTCCGGCCTTGATTCTTGATTCAAGAAATATTGGGTTAAGGTTATAACTCCGATTTTAGCCTTCTTGGGGTTCAATCAAATCTTGTATGGATTCCAGGATACATCTTGCAACGGGATATACATCAATTAGTATCAAAGTTTCGGCTCTAAAATTAGCTTATTTTTTTATCTTTCCATTAAGTTGTGTAATAACTGATTAGAAAAAAAAAAATTAGTAAAGAACATTAAAGAAAAAGCAAAGAAAGTAGTAAAAGACAAGAAAATTCAAGAAAAAGGCAAAGAAAGTTCAAGAAAAGCATCTTCGATTTGAAAGTGTTGATTTGAGGTCAAAAACCTTTAGAAGAGAGAGGGAATGACACGAATTAATGATCAGAGAAAATTATAAATCAATTAAAAAAGCGAATGATAAGAAGGATGTACGAAAATGTGTAAATTGTACGAAAACATAAATAACTTTCAGGTCGGTTGTTTAGAGGTCCATTTTACCAATTTTTTTTTTCTCTTTTTAGTTAGTTTAAGGGTGGTTTAATTATTTTAGAGTATTTTGTTTTATTTAGATATATTTTGTAGTTTTCAAGTTTAATTGGATTTGTCTCTACAATCATAGTTTTGTTTTGATTAGAATTTATTTTATGTTTATAAGACATTCATTGTAATCTCTCAAATTATATGTTTGTACAATGAATAAAGCCTTATATAGACGGACTCAAGAAACCCTAATTTAATTGAAAAACAACTTGATAAACATAACAAAATAGAGTCCAAAATAATCTAAAAAACAAATCCCTTGTGGCCACCCACGATCCCATGTGTTCACATAGCTTTGTTCCATGCTTGCGGAAGGTTCAACAACTTTACTCTCGGATTATGAATTTTTGGTTGTTGCGTGGGCCCTGAATTAAAGTCTTGCGTGGGCATGACTTTGCGGTTCAACTCCCTCTTTCTTAGTTTGAATCAAATGCACTAAGGTTGGTTCTTCCTTCGTGCTCTTCTTGAAAATTGGTGTCTTGCTCGTTACACTTGAAATATTGGCCCACGTAACTTGGACAAACCCTTACATGACTTCCTTAATCTTCTTTGCTCTTGATCTTGTTATTAGTACATTTGGAACACGTAAAGATTCCTTAATAATAGCCGACCCTCCATGATGTTCATCACCAGGTGAATGAAAAAACCAAAGTATGTCAAACTATACCACAACATCACACAGTATGTACAACTAAGAGGCAAAAAAAAAAAAAAAGTACTAAAACGTGCCAAAATACTAAATCGCGCCAAAATGTATCAAAAAGTATGAAATGTACCAAAACAATCCAAAATGTACTAAACTTCATGAAATATTCCAAAACGCACAAAAATGTACCAAACTAAGTGAAACTTACCATAGTACACCAAAAGTAACCAAAAATGAGTGAAATGTCTCAAACAAGAAAATAAACTCAAAACAAGCAAAATTGGTTAAAATGTTATAGAACGCAATTAAATGAGTATAATGTATGAGAAATATATTGAAACGAGTCAAAATATACTCAAGTGTTCGAAATGTTATACGTGCCATAATGTGCCAAATCACATGAAATGTAAATGAATGTAAAAAATGTTCCAAACTATGTCAAATGTACTGAAACATGCGAATATGTATCAAGATGCTTGAAAAACATCAAAACATGCAAAAATATACCAAAGTGAATGAAATGTATCAAGGAGAGTCAAAATGTAACAAACATCGTGTTATGTACCAAAAATGCTCAAGATGTACCTTGTTATGTGTAATGTACAAAATCACGCAAAAATATACCAAAACGTAAAGTATACCAAGAGACACAAACATGTCACAATGTACTAAATTGAGCCAAAATGTATCAAATTCTGTGAAGTGTACCAAAGTACACCAAGTGGCACGAAATCTTCCAAAACGAGACAAATTGCACAAAATGTACCAAATGCACTAATGTGTACCAAAGTTCGCGACACGTTATATATGTCCCAAAATATACCAATTTGTACGAAATGTACCAAATAATACAAAATTATATGAAAATCGAGCTAAATGTATGTACTCGAACGCTCCGAAACATACCAAGGTGCATGAAAGGTATTAAAATGTACTAAAGTGCACAATGATGTACCAAACTGCGAAAACTTTATCAAAACAACTTAAAAGTTTAAAATTGGAAAAAAAAAAAAAAGAATCAAAATCGTCCAAATGTACAAATGCACGAAATGGGGTTAATTACAACAACCATCACTAAAGTTTATATAAATTTTTCACCATGTCACTAAACTTCAAAAACTATGCTGTTCATCATTGAACTTTCGAAACAGCAACCCCATCCATCACCAAACAAACTTTTGTTACGGAATACAAGACGTGGCATGTTTGTGTAAGTGATTCGGGCCATGCAAGAAATGTACTAATGATATGGATTTTTTTTTTGCGTGGCTCTAGATTTAAAAAAAAAACTTTTTATCAAAAAAAAAAAAAAATTTACAAACACTGGAACATGACACTAAACAGACGAAACCACCCATCTTATTTCCCCCAAATTGAGAAGAACTCAACCCCGGAGTTGGCGACAAATTGAAAGGCAAAGGCTTCCCTGGTATACACCGAACATTGGCACCCTTAAACACCAAATTGCCACCCCTACATATGGGATGATGGGATGCTTCTATAATGCTTTTGATGCAACCTAAGATGTTGGGATGATTTTTAATGTTTTTGCAACAGCCATACTAATTTTGATGGAACCTGGGATGCTTTTGTAATGGGAAATTTATAGTATGTGGGGTAATGCTTTTCATGCACGAGCGATTTCTGGTTTCCAGCTTCCGAATACTGATTACCGATTTCTGATTTCCAGCTTCAGTGGGTGTTTTTTTATTTATATAGGAAGTTTCATAAATTTTCCACATCACTAATGCTTAATTGTCATAAACCACTTAAGCAAATGTGCCACATCATCAAGTACGTCAAGTTTTTTAACAGAAGTTCGTTTGGTGATAGATGGGGGTAAATTTTTAAAGTTCCGTGAAGAATGTAGTTTTTGAAGTTTAGTGACCTAGTAGAAACTTTAGATAAAGTTCAGTGATGGAAAGGATAATTAACGCCACGAAATGTACCGAAATGAGCTAAAATATACCAAAGTGTTTGAATGTACAAAACAATTCCAATATGCACATAATGAACCAAACTGCGCTAAACGTACTAAACGCTCCAAATTATATCAATAATGGGTGAAATGTTGGTCATGCAACAAAAGAACTAGAGGCACAAAAACATAAAAAAATTTCGCATGATGCGTGAAACATACCTAAACAAACCAAATTATACCAAATTGCCCAAAATGAACAAAAATGTGCAAAATAAACCAAAACCCACCAATATGTACCAAGAGGCACAAAATGTAGAAAATGTCTCAAATTGCATGAAATGTACCAGAACAAGTCCAAATGTCCCGTACCAAATTGTACCAAAGCCCGGTAAGTACCAAAACGTGCAAAATTTTACAAAAATGCACGAAAATGTACAAAACTATACGAAATGTTCCAAAATGCACAAAAGCCTACCAAGAAGATCTATAAAACAACATGAGATGTTCCAAAATAGGCCAAATTTTACCAAATTACATAAAATACACAAATATACAATAATGTATCAAGATGAGCGCAGTGCACTGTTAAAATGTACAAAAGAGGGCAAAATTTACAAAAAATCACCAAATGTACAAAACTATGCAAAATGTAACAAAAATACAACAAGATTATCAAAGCGCACAAAAAAATAAATAAATAAAAACTATATATTGCAAATCGCAAAATGCACCAAAAAGGGCCAAAGAATACAAAAGTTCACAAAATGTACCAAAAGGAACCAAAAATGTGAGAAATGTGTATGTACACACACACACACATGTATGTGTATTAAAAATATATTAAAAAATGACTGCATACATTAAAATGCGTAAAAATTGTGCCGAACTACATGAAATGCACCAAAATGTTAAAAAGTATGCTAAACTTATGATATTGAACTAAAAATTACACAGTGCATAAAGCGAATCAAATTGTGCCAAAATGTACCAAAGTATATAAATGTAGCTAAAGATGCAACAATATACCAAACAATAAGAAATATACAAAAATGCAACGAAGTGTACAAAAATATTCGAACTTCACAAAAATGCGCAAAAATATACGTAACTATGTGAAATGTAATCGAACCCGGCAAAATAAACCAAAAATATGTCAATTGTATCAGAATAAGTCAAAATATACCAAACCATGCTAAAACATATAAAGATGCGTGAAATACACCAAAATGAGCGAAAGTGTACCTAAGTTCAAGAAATGTATTAAAACTTTCCAAAATTTAACAAAAATGCGTGAAATACATCGAAATATGTCAAAATGAGTGAATTGCACTAAAAGGTCCTCAAATGTATCAAAAAGTGCTAAAATGTTCCAAAGTGAACGAAATGTACCAAAATTTACCAAGGTGCGTGAAATGTAAAAAATGAGCTAAAATGTACCAATCTTGTGAAATGCACAAAAATGCCAAAATGTACAAAATCACACCAATATGTACAAAACTGCATGAAATATACCAAAACGAACCAAAAATGTACAAAGATACACCAATTACACAAAACATGCCGAATGGCAAAACTAACACTCATATACCCTATATTTAGTCTTAAAAGTTCCACTCATCTCCTTCTTTCATTCTAATTTGGTAATATCCACTTTTAAGATATATTTTACTAAAAATACATGATTCATGCAATTAATCAAGCATATTCTAACCTAGGTATGGGATGAAGATACTTTATCGCTATGTTGTTGACTGCCTGCAATTAGTGCACATTCTCCGCGTCCCATCCATTTTAGGCACAAGTAGCACTGGTACCACACCATACTCATGCTCTCCCTTACATAACCTTTGCTCACCAACTTCTCCATTTACCTTTGAAACACCTTTGTCTCATCGGGATTACTTCAATAGGCTAGCCGATTTGGAATAATAGCACTAGGTATAAAATCAATTTGATATTCATTGCCTCGAATGGGTGGTAACCCACAAGGTATGTCCTCAAGGAACAAGTCCTCAAATACTTACAATAAAGAAATAGCCAAATAAATGAGGGGTTGATTAGTTTCCTCAAGATTAAGGAATGATTCCTAGTAAACCAGTAATTGTCCATCTGTTTGTGGATAACAAGTAGCAGAAAATAATATTTTGGTTCCCAACTTACCCTACAAAACCCTCCAAAAATAACTAAGGAAATTAACATCTCTATGAGATACAATACTCCTAGGTATCCACTGGAGTCGCACCATTTCCTTAAAAAATAAGTCTGCTACATTCATGGCATCATCTGTTTCATGACAAGGAATGAAGTGTGCCATGTTACTAAACCAATTCACTACCACATATATGGAATCTCTACCCCTTTTATCAACCCAATGCTCACTAAGAACAGGTAAAAGGTGTATACAAGCCTTGTGGTAAAATCTTAGACTTAGCCTTTTCACATACGATGCATCTACTAAATTCGATTACCATCTATTTTTACACCAAAATGTCCCACTAAACCCCCACTATGTGCTTCACGTATTAATAATTCACGCATAAAACAATTTGGAACAAATAACCTATTTTCCTTAAACGCTTTTGTACATTTCAAGTAATTTAATACAAATCAGAGTGTTTTGGTATCATTTTTGTACATTCGCGTACTTTAGTACAACTTTACACTTTTTGGTATATTTCGCGCATTTTTTAACAATTACGATGTATTTGAATATTTCCTGCACTTTGATACATTTTACGCCTTTTTGGTGCATTTCATGCATCTTTGTATGTTTAGACTTATTTTTACCTACTTTCTGTAATATTTCGGGCAAACTTGCACATTTTAATGCATATACGCTTTGTTATATTTTGACGTTCTGTTACATTTAGACTGATTTGGTATATTTCTGTTATGTTTTACACATTTTGGTCTGTGATGTGAACCCGTATGATGCACTCTGGAACCTATACAAGATTTGCTAGAATCACAAGAAAGCTAAAATCAGAGTTAAAAACTTGACCCGATGATTTTTTGAATCAAGAAACAAGGTTGGAAGGGTTGAATGCCAAAAAGATTGGAAGCTATGATAATTCGGGATAGTTCAATTAAAAACAAGATATGAAAGCAAATAATCTCACTTTGTATAGTGATCTCTCTCAAACAATGTCTTGGTGTTCTTCAATGAATAATGCTTCATATATATAGCCAAAAATAAGAAATCCTAAATAACTCGTAAAACATCAAGATAACGTCAAATATATAGAGTTCTAAATGGAAAAGGAAAATATAAACCGCATTAAAATTTTGTACTACGCGCACCATGTACTGTGGCATGTGTGGTGGCGTTCATTTGATTTGCCCTCAATTAAAAATTTTGCTTAACCTCGTGCATTCCCTATTTTGCCCGCTTGCGCCACTTTTCGGCTACATTCTCGTCTCCGCTTCCAACTTAACTTGATTAAGTGCACTAGGGTTGGTCTTCCTCCATGCCCATCTTGAAGTTTGGTGTCTTGCTTGTACTCAAATACTCGGCCCACATTGCTTGGATAAGTTTTTGCATGGCTTCTTTGATCTTTTTTGCTCTTGATCGTGTAATCAGTCCATCAGGAACATACGATCCTTGTCAGTTTGCCCTCCATGATTCTCATCATTCCCTCCCTTTTAAAAATGATTTTAACTCAAATCTTTACCTACATCAAAGAAAGAAAGATCGCAACATTGAAAGTAGCATATATATTATACTCACTTAGAAGGTCCAATTTGTAGGCATTGTCTAATATCTTTTCAAAGACTTTGAATTGTCCATCTCCTCTATGATGCAATTTAGACCTTCTTTGGGCTGGAAAACATTCTTTTTGCAAGTGCATCTAAACCCAATCTCCTGGTTCAAATGTTACGCGTCGTCTTCCTTTATTAGCTTATGTCGCATAAGCTTATTCTTCTTGTCTATTTGAAGTCAACCATCTAATAGATTGACCTTACCAATTCGGCCTTCTTCTCATCAAACTACCTCATTCATCAACAGGTAAAGGAATTAAATCCAACAGAGTTATTAAAACCATAATAATTTCAAAAGGCGAATAAGAAGTTACTGAATGCATGGCTATTATATGTAAATTCTATAAATGGTAAACAATCCTCCCAACTTTTCAAATTCTTATTGATTATAGTGCGTAAAAGTTGAGTTAATGTTCTTCTATTAACTACCTCGTTTTGTCCATCTATTTGTGGGTGACAAGTAGTACAAAATAAAAGCTAAGTTCCCAACTTATCCCCACAAAATCCTCCAAATGAGGATGCGGAACTTAACATCACTATCAGATAATACTCCTATGTATCCCATGGAGTGGCACTATGTCTCTAAAAAACAAAACAACTATGTTCAAGGCATCATCTGTTTTATGACATATAATGAAATGTTCCATCTTACTGAACCTATCCACTACCATGAATAAGAAATCTCTATCCCATTTTTTCCATAGACTCATTGCCATGGCTCACTATGAACAGGTAAAGGGTGTACGTATACAAACCCTATGGTAAAACCTTGGATTTAGCCTTCTTACAAGTAATGCATCTATTACAAATGTAATTAACGTCTCTTTTCATCCTGAGCCAATAAAAATGCTCATGTGACATTTCTAAGGTTTTATAAATACCAAAATGTCCCATTAAATGCCTACTATCTGCTTCACGTACTAACAATTCACGCACAGAATAATTAGGCACACACAACTTATTTTCCTAAACAATTATCCATCGTGCTTATGAAGTTTATCCATTGCAACCTTATCACATGATATGTCAGATAGAAAAACCCATGTATTTTAGCACTTGAAGAAGTAAGAAGTATGTACCTAAGGCATAATGCATCAGCGACTGTGTTCTTCTTACCTTGTTTATACTTCCATAGGGAAATTTTTTAATAAACCCCATCCATCTAACATGCTCTTGTTTAACTTACCTTGGCCATTTAGATGTTTCAATGATTCATGGTCGGTGTAGATTAAAAACTAATTCGGCCATAGGTAATGTTGTCATGTCTCCAAAACTAGAACAAACGAATAAAGCTCTCGTCATAAAGAGGACAATTCAAAGATGTCCCACTTAGCTTTTCTCTGAAATATGCTATTGGTCACCTATCCTGCATTTAAACGACTCTAATTCGTATTATGGAGGCATCACATTCAATCTCGAATGTTTTGTTAAAGTTAGGTAGTGCTAAAACAGGTGCCGAATACAACCTATCCTTAATAATATTAAATTCATTTTCTCAAATGTTTTGTTAAAGTTAGATAGTGCTAAAACATGTGTTGAATACAACATATTCTCATATTAAATGCATTTTCTTGTTTAATGCCCCAATGAAATCCAACACTTTTTTTTCACAATCTCAATGAGTAAGGCAAGTGTATCAAAATTTCTAACAAAATGCCTATAAAAACTAGTAAAACCATGGAATCTTCTTACCTTAATTATGCTTTTAGGTGTTGGCCACTCCTTGATGGCTTTTACTTTCTCATCATTAACTTCAATACCTTTTGTACTAACAAGATATGAAAGATTAGATTTATTTGATAAGTTCAGGATATTTCAATTAAGAACTTGTTATGAAAGCGAATAATCTCACTTTGTATATTAATCTCTCAAATAATGTCTTGGTGTTCTTTTATAATGAATAATGCCACATGTATATAAGCCAAAATAACGTCACGATAACACTTGGTGTTCTTTCCCGCACGCAATCTGCTCTTCTTCCAACTTAGCTTGAATTAAGTTCATTAAGGATGGTTCTTCCTTCAGGTGCATCTTGAGGTTTGGTATATTTCTTGTTATACTTAAACATGTGGTCCATGTCACTTGGATAAGTCCTTGCATGGCCTCTTTGATCTTCTTTGCTCTTGATCTTGTAATTGGTCCATTTGGAACATGTAAAGAATCCTTCTATCTTTGCCTTGAACAGCGAACAGCTTGATACATTTCATTTCCTTCTATGATTGAATTTCTTTCGGAACTCAAATTGGACATGTTTCCTGACCTAATTTCATCTCCTATACTTATACAAAACTTGGCCAAACTATTGAAAAACTCTCTCTTGCCTCCTTATACACAATAATGTCATCAAATTCATAAAGAACAATAGGCAATTTTAGATATTTGATGGCGAATATGATCTAGCAAGAATTGAAGGTAAATTACATCAAGATATTGAAGAATTCAACATTGGATTTGAAAATCAATACCTTTTACGTTATTTCATGACTCGGTTGATATTTTTCCATTCTTCTTCTTTTAGTCTATATAAAATCAAGTTAGGCTAGATCCAAATATGTATTGGATGAAGATGAACCCTATGTTTTATTTATTTTAATTCAATGCTAGTAGTTTAGTATTTCTTGCATTTCTTGATTAAATTGGTATACTCATTACATTATTTAATTGTTTGGCTATCAACTAGATAATTAGTTGCATGTTGTAATGTTATGAGACTCACAATAAGTTTAGAACGCGACAAAATTAATATAAGCGCAATAGATGTTAGGAATAAAATTTATCACGTGTGCAATTATATAGATAATCTAATGTTTTATACATTCTAATAGGAATAGACTCAGATCGTTATTAGAACCAAAATAATTTATTTCGAAAAAGAAAGTTAAATACATTAACTCTATTGAATGTCAAGAACACATAAATATGACTAAATTACAAATTAATAATTGAAATAGATAACAACTAGTGGACTCTAAATCCAATACAATTCATTCATACAAATTCAAGATTTTACATATTTCTTATTATAATTTAGAATAGTCGCAGCAAAATCTCTCTTGTGTTATGTATTTCGAATTCAATACAAATTAGTGCATTTGAATTGAAATTTATTGCATGTCAGACGATACTCTCAACTCATTAAGTCTATTACTATGCAACTATTTTGTACATTTGTGAATTTCATATGAACAATTTTTTGGCGCCATTGTCCAAAATATCATTCTTAGCAACTGCAGATGCATTAATGGATTTTGAACAAATTAATTTAATCTTGAGGGTGGAAGAAAAACAACAAAGCTTCACTATGAATGCTCCATTCAATCGACCACTAGATATTGAGGAGTACAAAAAGATAGACAATTGGGAAAGTCATAAGAACAAGAAAATAGAATGTGTATTAGTTAGAAGGGACAACAATGGAAGTCTTGTAATATGGAGACCAAAGGGTATATTATAGGAACATTATGCCACTGTAGTCAATGCCGATTAAAAACTCTCTTTTCAAGCCACCATGAATACCCAAAACATTAAAGTCGAGTTAATGACTATAAAAAAGTGTTTATTGGAAGGAAACCCAATTTTTTCCCTTTTATTTATTCCGCTTTCTAGAATAGAAATCATTTTTGCTTTTAATTAGTATATGATATCTTCATTCCTATATTTCCCTTAGTGTGTTTGAGCTTATTATGAATTGTTCCATATGATGATTGAATTCAAATTATTTTGAAAGAAATTGATACTCGAAAACACAAGACAAGGAAAAAGACATAGTAAGTGATTTAACACTTTCAGCCCTTCCATCTACCACCTGTAGATTTATACCAAGGGAAAAATAATTTTCTTCTTTGCCCATAATTTTTATGTATTGCTTGTTATATTTCTAGATATTGAGGTTAATGTTTTTTATTAGTTTGTGGAAAACATCTAGTATGTTCCTGTTTTTACTATTTTGTGTGTTTTGACCGCATGTAGAAAGAAATCCGAAAATTAAAGAGAAGAATACTTTAGCTTTGTTTTTGATTTTGTGTGCTTGTGTGGCTCAGAAAAATTTACGTACTACAATGCATATATTTGAAACCAACGTGTTAGATTATAAATTGTGAAAAATTCGATGGAGTTGATTTATGCTTATTTATGTGAAACTTGATACTTTTCCGCATAAGATTTATGTTTTGATTAAGGAAGAATTTGATTCAAATGAGTCAAATATTGTCAAATTATTTTCACAAATCAATTTTCAGTTGAAAAAGTTGTGTTCCAAATTACTAGCGTTAGATTGAGATACAATTTTTTGATAGCAAACATTTGAATTGGAGATGTGCTATTTCTAAAAGAATAGCCCTTTAAATCAGATTTCTCACTCATGCTGAACATCTCAATTGAAGAAAGAGAAAGTTGCAACAAATATACTATTGGCTGCTCATGGATGAATCCGTACATACCAACAAATTACTAGCGTTAGATTGAGATACAATTTTCGGATAGCAAACATTTGAATTGGAGATGTGTTATTTCTAAAAGAATAGCCTTTTAAATTAGATTTCTCACTCATGCTGAATCATCTCAATCGAAGATCGAAAGAGAAAGTCGCAACAAATATACTATTGGCTGCTCATGGATGAAACCGTACATACCAACGCAAGCACGAGACCCACTCCAACTCGTTGACAAATCACCCGAGAGCAAAGGATATATGCGGGCTGTGCAGGTGCAATAAACAAGGCATTGCGACGGAGTGGGGCAAATTTTGTTTCACGGGCCAACTTTCCTTTTGTGGTTGAATCTCTTTTAGAACTCAAATTGGACGTGTTTCTTGACTTTACTTCATCTCCTATAAGCACAAAATTTGACCAAAGCATTGGAGAACTCTCTCTTGCCACTTTATACACAACAATATCGTCAAATTCATAAGAACAAGGCAATTTTACCAATTTTGATAGAGAAGATCAAACCCTAGCAAGAATTGAAGGTCAATGACATCAAGATATTGAAGTATTCAACATTGGACTTGAAGATCAATACCTTTTATATTATTTCATGATCCGAGTGATATTTTTCTATTATTTTTCTTGTAGATTATATAAAATCACGTTAGGATCGATGCATTTATGTATTGGATGAAGATGAACCCTATGTTTTATTTATTTTAATTCAAAACTAGTAGTTTAATATTTATTGATTAATTTTTCCTACTCATTGCATTATTTATTTGTTTGACCATCAATTAGATAATTATTTGCTTGTTATAATGTTGAGAGACTGACAAGAAGTTTAGAACGCGACAAAATAAACATATACACACAATAGATGGTTAGGAATAACATTATCATGTGTGCAATCATATAGATAATCTAAAATTTAATGTATCCTAATAATTCGAATTCTTACTATGAAAAGACCCAGGTCGTGATTTTCTAATATAAACAATTTATCTTTAAAAGGAATGTCAAATACATTAATTTTATCGATTGCAAAGAACCCATGAATGTGACTAGATTAAAAATTAAGTATTGAAATAGAAAACAATAGGCGTACTATAAATCCAATACAGTTCTCCATTCATTCATACAAATCCAAGTTTGTACTTATTTCTTAGGATAATTTAGAATAACCACATCAAAATTTCCTTTGTGTTACATATTTCAAATTCAATGTAAAATTAATACACTTGAATCGAATTTTATTCCCCGTGTGAAGATATTTTCAACTTACTAAATCTATTACTTGTCAACGATCATGTACACTTGCCCATTTTGCTCTGTCACTACTCCATCATCATCTCTAGCATTCTCTAGTTCGAGCATCTCGTCACTATATTCTCATTCTCATTCTCAGTCACTACTTCTCCATTTTCACGCATAATCCATTCACCTTTTGTTTGGGCACTGCGATGATTGATGCCCTGAACCCAAGCATATTAATTATTTAATATCCCTGTTCCTAAAAGATGGGAATCTGACTTGGGTTTATTTTGCTAGCTAGCTAGCTCTTCTTTTTCTCTATGTGCTTCAGTCTGCTCCTTGAAACAACCCCATCACTTCTATTATTAACCTGAACTTCAAATTTTCGTCCATCAGTTCAATCCGAAGGCGTGTTTCAATTATAGTTTCCAAGTATAATTTCATTGTCTCTAGAATTAAAGTTTTGTTTTGATTGGGATTTATTTTATTAAATACCTATATAAGACATATTCCTTATACAAAACATGACATTAATTTAGGAGATTAATCGTAAAATTTTAACTTTCTATCTTTTGCTTTATTGAACTATTCAGAATTTATCAAAGACTTCCAATCTTTGTTGCGTTCAAACTATCCAGAATTTATCGAAGATTTCCATTTTTTATGGCGTTCAACCCTTCCAACCTTGATTCTTGATTCAAGGGGTTAAGGTTAACTCCAATTTTAGCCTTCTTGGGGGAGAACATCAAATTTTGTGTTGGATTCCAGGATACATTTTGCAACAGCTTCGGCTCTAAAGTTAGGTTTTGTTTTTTCTTTCCATTAAGATGCCTAAAAACAAATCAGAAAAAATAGTAAAGAACATTAAGAAAAAGAAAAGAAAGGAGTAAAAGACAAGAAAATTCAAGAAAAGTGCAAAGATAGTTCAAAAATGCATATTCAATTTGAAGGTGTTGATTTGAGGTCAAATTCTTTTAAAGAGTGAGGGAATGACACGAATTAACTATCAAAGAAAATTATAAACCAATTAAAAAAGTGAATGATAAGAAGGATGTGCGAAAATGTGTAAAATGCATGAAAACATAAATAATTTTCAGGTCAGTTGTCAGATTTTCGTCCATGAGTACAATTTGAAAGCGTATTTCGATTCTACATATTTTAGTGAGGCAACTTAGTCAAACTTTCAGGGCCAAATTCCATTGTTTAGGGGTCCATTTTAGTATTTTTTCCTATTTTTAGTTAGTTTAAGGATATTTTCATTATTCAGAGTATTAAAGTTTTATTTAGATATATTTTACAGTTTTCAAGTTTAATTGGATTTGTCTCTATAATCATAGTTTTGTTTTGATTAGAATTTATTTTATGTTTGCTAGATAAGACATATTCATTGTACAAACAAAACATTAATCTAAGAGATTAATCATAAAGTGAGATTTTTGCTTTCTATCTTGTTCATAATTGAACTATCCAGAACTTATTAAAGACTTCCAATCTTTGTAGCGTTCAAACTATCCAGAATTTATAAAAAAATTCCAATCTTCTTGGCTTTCAACCTTCCAACCTTGGTTTCTGATTCTTGAAATCATTAAGTCAAGACTATAACTCTGATTTTAATCTCTCCAATTTATATGTTATTGTTTTACATAACAAAATAGAGTCCAAAATAATCTAAAAAACAAATCCCTTGTGGCCAACCCATGATCCCATGCATGCGCATGGCTTTGTTCCATGCTTGCACAAGGTTCAACAACATTACTCATGGGTTTTGAATTTTTGGTTGTGGCGTGGGCCCTGAATTAAAGTCTTGCATGGGTATACTTTGCAGTTCAACTCCGTCTTTCTTAGTTTGAATTAAATGCAATAAGGTTGGTTATTCCTTCATGCTACTCTTGAAAATTGGTGTTTTGCTCGTTACACTTAAAATATTGGCCCACGTAACCTTGACAAATTCTTGCATGACTTCCTTAATCTTCTTTGCTCTTGATCTTGTTATTAGTACATCCGGAACATGTAACGATTCCTTAATAATAGCCGACTCTCCATGATATTCATCACTAGGTGAATGAAAAAAAACCAAAGTATGTCATAATACCACAACCCCACACAATATGTACTAAGAGGCAAAAAAAAGTACTAAAACGTGCTGAAATACTAAATCGCGCCAAAATGTATAAAAAAAAAGTATGAAATGTGCCAAAACAACAATCAAAAATGTTGATAGACACGAGAAGTGAACCATTGTTCTAAAGTAAAAAAAATCTACCAAAACACTCCCAAATGTAGGAAAACATGCGAAATATACCAAAAAGAGCCAAAATATACAAATATTTGCTGAAATATACAAAACTAAATCTCAGAATGTACCAAAATATGCAAAAGGTACCAAAAAAGGTGGCGAAATATGCCAAATTGTACTATAGCGTGTCCAATTGTGTCAAATTTGTCAAAATGTACTAAACTTCATGAAATATTCCAAAATGCACAAAAATGTACCAAACTAAGTGAAACTTACCATAGTACACCAAAAGTTACCAAAATGCATGAAATGTCTCAAAACAAGAAAATGAACCCAAAACAAGCAAAACTAGTAGAAATGTTAAACACGGCAAAATGATTGTAACGTACAAGAAATATATTGAAACGAGTCAAAATATACTAAAGTGCTCGAAATGATAAACGTGATGTGCCAAACCTCATGAAATGTAAATGAATGTAACAAAATGTGCTAAACTATGTCAAATGTACTGAAACGTGTGAAGATGTATCAAGATACTCAAAATACATCAAAACATGCAAAAATATACCAAAGTGAATGAAATGTATCAAAGAAAGTCAAAAAGTAACAAACATTGTTATAAGTACAAAAATGCTCAAGATGTACCCTGTTATGTGTAATGTACAAAATCACGCAAAAATATACCAAAACGCGAAATGTATTCCAAGAGACAAGAAATGTACTCAAACATGCCACAATGTACCAAATTGAGCCAAAATGTATCAAATTGTGCGAAGTGTAACAAAGTGCTCCAAGTGGCACGAAATTTTCCAAAACGAGACAAAACGCATCTAATTGCACAAAATGTACCAAATGCACCAGTGTACCAAAGTTCGCGACATGTATTAAAACTTGCTAAAATATAAATTATACAAAAATCGAGCTAAATGTACCAAAGTGCATGAAATGTACTCAAATGCTCCGAAACATACCAAGATGCACGAAAGGTACTAAAATTTACTAAAGTGCACAATGATGTACCAAACTGTGAAAAATTTACCAAAACAACTTAAAAGTTTAAAACCGACAAAAAAAAAAAAGGAATCAAAATTCGTCCAAATGTACCAATGCACGAAATGGGGTTAATTACCCCAACCATCTTTAAACTTTACTTAAAGTTTTCACCATGTCACTAAACTTCAAAAACTATGTCGTTCATCACTGAACTTTCGAAACAGCAACCCCATCCATCACCAAACAAACTCCGTTAAGTTTTTGTGTAAGTGATTCGGGCCATGCAGGAAAGGTGCTAGTGATGTGGATTTTATTTTATTTTATTTTTGCGTGGCTTTTGATTTGAAAAAAAACATTTTATCAAAAAAAAAAAAATTACAAACACTGGAATGTGACACTAAACAAACCAAACCCACCCATCTTATTTCCCCCAAATGGAGAAGAACTCAACCCCTGCGCAGGCGACAAATTGAAAGGCAAAAGCTGAAATTCGTTGGTATACAACCGAAAATTGGCACCCTCAAACACCAAATCGCCACCCCTACATATGGGATGCTGGGATGCTTCTATAATGCTTTCAATGGAATTTGAGATGTTGGGATGCTTTTGTAATGTTTTTTTAATAGCCATGTTGATTTTGAAGTAATGCTTTTCTAATAGCCGTACTAATTTTTGACGGAACCTAGGATGCTTTTATAATGGGAAATTATAGTATATCGTGTAATGCTTTTCATGCACGGGTGATTTCTGGTGTCCAGCTTCCGATTACTGATTACCGATGACGGGATTCAACGAGCGTTTTTTTTTTATTTATATAGGAACTTTCATAAATTTTTCACATACTAGTGCTTACTTGTCATAAACCACTTAAACAAATGTGCCACATCGTGTATTCCGTCTGCCGCATCATCAAGTCCGTCAAGTTTTTTAACAGAAGTTCGTTTGGTGATGGATGGGATTATTGTTTCGAAAGTTCAGTGAAGAACAACGAAGTTTTTGAAGTTTAGTGACCTGGTGGAAACTTTAGATAAAATTCGATTATTGACGGGATCATTAACCCCACGAAATGTACCAAAATGAGCTAAAATATACCAAGGTGTGTGAATGTACAAAACAATTCCAAAATCCACATAATGAACAAAACTGCGCTAAACGTACTAAACGCTCCAAATTGTATCATAATGGGTGAAATGTTGGTCAAACAAAAAAAGAACCAGAGGCACAAAAACGCAACAAAATTTCGCGTGATACGTGATACATACCTAAACAAGCCAAATTATAACAAATTGCCCAAAATGAACAAAAATGTGCAAAATAAACCAAAACCCACAAATATGTACCAAGAGGACAAAATGTATGAAAATGTAAGAAAATGTCTCAAATTGGATGAAATGTACCAGAACGAGTCCTAATGTCCTGTGCCAATTTGTACCAAAGCCCAACAAGTACCAAAACGTTCAAAATTTTACCAAAATGTACAAAACTTGTACAAAATTTTCCAAAAAGCCTACCAAAGTAAGTGAAATATGGTAAATTGTGCCAAAATTGACCTAAACGCGAGAAGATCTATTAAACAAGTGAGATGTTCCAAAATAGGCCAAATTATACCAAATTGCATAAAATACACAAATATGCAATATTGTATCAAGATGAGCGAAGTGTACTAAAACACGTTAAAATGTACAAAAGATGGCAAAATTTACAAAAATTCACCAAATGTACCAAACTATGCAATGTAACAAAAGTAAAATAAGATTATTAAAGCGTACCAAAGAAACATGTATTTCAAATGCGTGAAATGCAATAAAAAGGGCCAAAGAATACAAAAGTTCACAAATTGTACCAAAAGGAGCAAAAAAATGTACAAATCGTGAAAAATATATAAATGAAAGCCAAAAAATTACTTGCCAAATATATTTAAAAAATGACTGCATTCATTGATTATGCCAAACTACATGAAATGCACCAAAATGCTCAAACGTATGCTAAACACATGATAACGTGCTAAAAAGTACATAGTCCATAAAGCGTATCAAATTGTACCAAAATGTACCAAAGTACATAAATGTAGCTAAAGACACAACAATATACCAAACAATGCGAAATATACCAAAATGCAACAGTGTACAAAAATACTCGAACCGCACAAAAAATGCGCAAAAATATACAAAACTATGTGAAATGTAACAAAAGCTGGCAAAATAAACCAAAATATATCAATTGAACCATGATTAGTCAAAATATACCAAATCATGCTGAAACATATAAAGATGAGTGAAATGCACCGAAACGAGCCAAAGTGTACCTAAGTTCAAGAAATGTATTAAAACTCTCCAAAACTTAACAAAAATGCGTGAAATATATAAAAATATGTCAAAATGAGTTAATTGCACTAAAGGTTCCCAAATTATCAAAAAGTGCTAAAATGTACCAAAGTGAATGAAATGTACCAAAATTTACCTAGGTGCGTGAAATGTAAAAAATGTGCAAAAATGTACCAATCTTGCGAAATGCACAAAAACGCCAAAATGTAAAAAATCGCACCAAAATGTACGAAACTGCACAAAATATACCAGAACGAACCAAAATGTACAAAGATACGCCAATTACACAAAAACATGCCAAAATGTACCAAAGTGCATGAATTGTACTAAAATGTGCCCACATGCATTAAAAATGCACTAAAATGTGCCCAAATGCACCAATGTACCGAATTGCGATAAATGTACCATAACTCACCAAAGTTATACCAAAATGCCAAAAGGTACAAAATACAACAAAATGTACAAAACTGTGCCTAACTATGTCAACTGTACGAAAAATGCAAGAAATGTACCAAATCGTGCCAAAGCGAGCCAATTATTTGCCAAATCTACCAAAATGTACAAAGTGCGTGTAATATACCAAACCGTGTGAATTGCAATAAAACATGCTAAAATGTATCAAAATGTGGTAAAATATAAGTTCATGAAATGCACCAAATGAATAGCAAAATGCTTCGAAGTGAACCTAACTACGTAAAATGTAAAAAAAATACCGCAAAATATAACCAAATTCGTAAAAATATCATAATGTGCGAATAAGTACCAAGATGCATGAAATATAATGAGTTCAAAAACATATCAATCACTACGAAATTCTCAAAGTACGAAAAATGTACAAATGTGAAATTTGCACAAAATATTATAGAAAGCATAGATGTACCAAATTATGTAAAATGTACCAAAATGCACCAAAATATACCAAGACGCACAAAATACACCAAACCAGCCAAAATGTACCAAAAGTGAAGGAAATTTACAAAAACACGAAGGAATGTTAAAAAGGCACGAAATATACTAAGACGTGCCAAAAAAAGTATGCAAAATGTATAAAATGTTAGAAAGTGTAACGAACTTTGTTAAATGTACCCAAATGGTTTAAAATGTACAAAACTACGTGAAATGTATAAAAATGCACCAATATATATCGAGAGGCAAGAAAAACCTAATTTGGTACTAAACGTGATAAAACACCAAATAGCACCGAAATGTGTTAAAATGGACGATACAACAAAACAAGCAAAAAGATACCAAGATGATGAGAATCATGGAGGGTAGAGCAAGCTAGTAAGGAAATGTATGTTCAAGATGGATCGAGAGCTAAAAAAGATCAAAGAAACCATGTAAGGACTTGTCCAAGCTACATGAGCCAAGAGTTCCAGTGGAACAAGCAAAACACAAAGTTTCAAGATGGGCATGAAGGAAGAACAAACTGTAGTGCATTCGATTCAAGAGGAAGTTGATTCGGAAAGACATGCCCTCGAAAGGCTTCAATTTCTTTGCCCTCGCGAGCATAAATAATTCAGAACCCCATGAGCAAATTCATTGTGACATGCCCTCACAATAAATGTAATCATGCGCTCACAGCAAATATAATAGTACACTTGTATGGTTATCCAGCAGGGTCTGAAATTTATTTTTTCAATTTGATTTGGATTCTATTTGTTTAAGTTTATCTTAATATTTTTCAAGTAGAATAAGAAATCTTGTATGGGTTTAAGGGTATATCTTGTAAATTAGAGCTTTGTCTCTAAAATCAGGTTTTTGTTCTTATCTTTCTTTTGTTTTCCCAGTTCCAATTCAAGTTGTGTCTTCTTCGTTGAGTCTTCATCCCAATCTTTAAGTCATTCACATCAAAACAATCACATCAAGAACATTCAAGAATTATTTTATGCATTAACCCTAGTGCACCAACACAACTTTTTTTGGTTTCTTGTCTCGTGTTTGAGAAGAAAACAAAGAAAGTTCAAGAAAAAAAAGCCAAGAAATTTCAAGAAAATGGCACAGAAATTTCAAGAAAAGCATATTCAATTTTAAGAAACCCTTTTTTGGAATTCTTGTAATGTTATTTTCCTAGAAACACCATCTTTATTACTATTCAATACATGTATCATCCTTGGGAATTGATCGTGTTGTGAAAAGGCATAAACCAAATACAATAAATCTTTACTTTAAATTCTTCAAGTGTTTCCATTCTTCTTTTAAACTTTCATTCTTGTCTTATTATCCTTCTTGTTTCTTTAGTTCTTGCAGGTTTGACTAACAAAGGCTGAATCTTGATTGAGTTTAGTTAGTTTCTTAAAGAGCTTGACACAGCCAATATTGAGTGAAACACTTGAGTGCAAATACGTGAAGATTATTTTTCTTATTTATTAAGATGTTTGAAATAGAAGAATCTACATCTAGGGAGGAGAACGACCTTCTTGTTGAAAGCTACGCAACAAAAATTTGAGAGGATGAATGTAGTGTTTGGAGAAATTAGGGATATGATGGATACGCAAGATACAGTGATTGTAAACTTACAAAGGGGACACACAAAAAGAGTTCCTAATATTGGGAAGATAATAAGCGTGATCCTAGGGCTAAATTTGATGATGAGAATGAAGTGAGAATGAGGATGACCAAATCTCAGTCGCTAAAGTGGGTTGGATGAGGAATAGAAGAGATAGGCGTGAAAGGTGGCATAGAAGAGATACTAGAGACTTCGGTGGTTGAGATGGAGATAAAATGGATCGTAATTTTTATTAATATGAAAATTCCTTCATTCCAAGGTAGAAATGACCCTAAGTTTATTTGGAGCGGGAGAAAAAGTTAGAGTTAATCTTTGATTGTCATTATTATTTTGAGCAGAAAAAGGTAAAACTAGTAGTGATAGAATTTACTGATTATACTATAATATGGTTAGGATCAATTGGTGACAAATAGGAGAATAATGAATCATGATAGACCTATAGAAATAAGGAGTGAATTGAAAGCTCTCATGAGGAGGATAACTATACCTAGTTATTACAATAGAGACCTTTATTAAAAAATTACAAAGCCTTAATCAAGGTTCAAGGAATGTGTAGGATTACCATAAAGAGATGGAGGTTAGGGCTAATTTTGAGGAGTGATATGATCCATGGAGGGCCACAAATTTAAAATGATCCGGCTCAAATTGAAGAGAAACCAATGACAAGATCATGAGCAAATAGGATCATTGAAGCCATGCATTTACTTGTTCAAGCTATTGAGACCAAGAGTTTGAAGTCAAGAAGCCAAACACCAAGTTTCATGTTCGGCATAAAGGCGGAAACATGTTAGATGCATTGGAATCAAGTAAACAAAATTGGAAGACCGGTCGGATAACTATGATGTTGCATAGTATAAAATTGGATACTGTCGTATGTACTCTTCCCGAAACAAAGAATTAGAATTTTGGTTGATCTACGCTGTCGCAGTAGTTATAACTATGCGGTCGCATAGTTCATTTTCTGGAAGCATTTTTTCAGTTTTTTTCCTAGAAGTATATTTTTGGAAGAACTCTTGTTATGGTATCTTTTAGATATACTTTTCATTTTAGTTAGATTTTTATGGGTTCCCTATAAGTAGGATTAATTATTTTCCTTGTCAAAACAATACATTATTTATTGATAGATGAAACCAAAGCAAGGTTGGTTTCTTCTTGTTCTTCATTGAACTCAATTTCGAACTTATCAAGGATTTTATCTTTGTGGAGTTCAATAAATTAATAGCAAGGTTCATAGTTTTTGTAATTAAAAGGTCAAGTTCTTCCATAACTTTGGTTCCTTGACTCAATAAATTATTGGGTCAAGTTTCAAATCGGGATAATAGCTTTCTTGGGTTGTGACTCAATCTTTTGTGGGTTTCGAAGCTATAATTGTTACGTAGATTCACATCAGCTGTTATTAGAGCTTTGGCTCTAAAATCAAGGTTATTTCTTTACTCTCTACATTTTTTGCCTAAATCATCACCTTCTTCGTCGTGTACTTGAGTCTTCTTAGATTTCTAAGTCGACAATACATGGCCTTAACATATTCAAACCCAAGCATCTTTGCATTTAAAAAAGTAAGAACTACATATCTCCTTGATATGCATCAACTACTATGTTATCTTTATCTTGTTTATATCGAATGACATAGGAAAAGGTCTCAATAAACTCTATCAACCTCGCATGCCTCTTGTTTAATTTACCTTGGCCCTTTAGTTGTTTCAATCACTCATGATAGGTGTGGATTACAAACTCCTTAGGCGATAGGTAGTGCTGTCATATCTCCAAAGTTCTAACAAGTGCATAAAGCTAGATTGTTGGATAATTCAAACCTGCACCACTTAGTGTTTCACTTAAATAAGCTATTGGTCTCCCGTCATATTAAATGCATGTTTTTGTTCAATGCCCCCAATGGAATCCTACACTCCTTTTCACAATTTCAATGAGTGGTGTGGCAAATGTACTAATTTTTTTAACAAAACGCCTACAAAAGCTACCTAAACCTTGAAAGTTTCTTACCTCAATTATGCTTTTAGGTGTTAGCCACTCTTTGATGGCTTTAATTTTCTCCTCATCCACCACTTCAATACCCTAAACTAACAACATAACTAATAAAAACTACTTTTTCCATTCAAAATGTACACTTTTTTCCACTTCAAGACAACAAGCACACACCTCAAATGCTATATGCATTAAGTTCTTACTATACACTAGAATGTCATCAAAGTAAACTACTACGAATTTACCAATAAATGCATGCAATTCATGGTTCATTAATCTCATGAAATTAATAGGTGCATTAGTAAGTCCAAATTGCATAATAACCACTCATACAATCCATATTTAGTCTTAAAAGTAGTTTTCATTCATCTCCTTCTTTCATCCTTATTTGGTGATATCCACTTTCAAGATCTATTTTACTAAATATATATGATCCATACAGTTCATCAAGCATATCATCTAATGTAGGTATGGGATGAAGATAATTTACCGTTATGTAGTTGATTGCCCTACAGTCAATGCACATTCTCCGGGTTAGGACCTAGGTACAATTAGCATTGCACAGCACATAAACTCATGATTTCCCTCACATACCCTTTGCTTAACGATTCCCCCACTTGCCTTTGTTTTTTTTTTTTTTCAACTAAAGCATTAAATAACTCTTCATTTATAGTTTTTAATGTTCCAAGTTTTAAAGAGATACATGGTTGACAGTAGCAGGATGGAGCACTTATCTAGATGGCGTAGGATTTGAAAGATTTAAAGAATTTTTCAATTCTTGTTTAGAAATAGAATTCAATTTAGTTGTTTACCAATTTGATGTATACCGATTTTTGTAAAATTGGTTTGTAGAATAATTTTATCAATACTTGATTCTTTCCTCTTTGAAAAGGGTTGTGCTTCCAGAACATCATTTTTGCTTTCAACAAAGACTGAATTTACAAGTGAATGAAAAGTTCCATGACTTTGGCCATCCATGGCTTTCCAAGTTTGTGTTTACTTATCAATGTGGTTTTATCAAGTCAAGCCACTCTTTTAAATACAGCATAATTGATCATTTTTATAAAACTTCTCTTTAAAATTCTTTTGAGTTTCTACATCAAAAGTAGAGAAAAACCAATCTCTAAATTCTTTATTTTTTGGAAAATAAAACTCTTCATTTATGAAACGTTTTAGTTTTGTGGTAATCTTAGTCGTGTGTTAGGTTATCTGCTCATATAGTATAGTTTTGTTGATATAAAAATAACAATATTCTTATATTAAATAAAGTTATTTTATTTCATTTATTGTATTTATTTATTATTGAGCATGTGAATTAAAATGCCTATGATCACTTATAATAATATAAGTTGGGTACTTGCGTTGAGAAGTACAATGTGACGCAATTTATATTTTGATCATAAATAATTTGTTTACAACCAATATATAAGGATTGACATTTTGTATTGGAAGGTTGTAGTGTTGACTAACACTATTTGAGTTTGTAATTTGTCCTTATCACATAAATAGTTAAAGGTGACACTAGTACACTTGGAGTGTATTAAATGAACCACATGTCAAGTTTAATTTTATAGCATGACTGTGCAAAGAATTTTATTTCACTGGATCGCCATGTTTTTCATCTAAATCCCTTGTCAAAGTTATGTATATCTTTCCGTAATCTTAATGGTTTGATTCATCAATAGATGAGATTAAATTGATTGGTCAAATATTTCGTTGAGTTCGGAATTTGAGAATGAGAAAAGTAGATAATATAAATCTGTGTCGAACCGTCGCCTTCAAGTGACGACTAAACTTCGACATTGGTAATTTGTTCACAGGATCATTAAAGAAAATGATACTTAAGTTAATGAGAATAATTAGAATGGTGAAATGGTCATTTATGTTCATACCTAATTATCGAACCTTGGACATAGATAAAATACATATATTGCAGGTTAAAGAAAAGTATTAAAGATTTATTGACTTCGGTGATCTTATATATTCCAAGAATGCAATCTTTCGCATTTAGTGGGAAAAGCAAAGACTAATAATTAGATTGGGTGGTCTATGGTCGACTAGACATGATCTAATTATCGAAATTTGGATAATATATGTCCAATCATATCCTTGTGGTTGTTCTATAAAATATTGGGATTTAATTACGGTAATTATAATACTTTTGGACTTAATTGTAATTATAATTATTGTGAAAATTGTAAACTTAATTATAATTGAAATTGAAATTATAGGACTACACATATAATTAAATGTAAACTTATTGGATGTTGACTTTAATTAAATAGAGACTAGATAAATATAGAAATCCTATAACAATTATAATACATAATTTCATAGTGTTCGAATTTGGAAAGAGAAAATAATTATTTTTTTACTTCATTCAATTGTCCAATCCAAGAATTAGTCTCTTGATTTAATTAAAAAAAAAATCTGTCCACTCATCAGTATAGTCTTAACTTTAAAGAATATCATAGAAGATTTGGAGGTTTGAAGCATCAAGTTCTTGTAATTAAAAGTTGAAATCTCGTGATCTAAAAAGTTGGAAGCATGTGATTCAGAATTAATTCAAGAATTGACAATCAAATTTAGGTAAAGATTCAAATTCTTTATTCTTGATATAATAGACACGTGAACATCTTAACGATCTTATTTCTTGAATTAAAGAAAATTTTTAATTTCGGAGTATTTCAAGTTGTAATTTGTTATATCGAGATTGTAACAAGATATGTGGATTACGACTCCATCATCTTGATTTAGGTTTCTTTTCAATTAGATTCAAAATTGTAGCAAAAAAATTTTTCAAAAGAAAAAAAAAGTGCAAATGATTTTTGACAAAAATTGTCAGTCGTGCAGACAAATTTTGGTCTACGTGTGGACCTGAATGCATGTGTGTCGCGTGGATTCGAGTTGACTTATGGTCTGGGTTTGTTTTTACGAATCAAATCTAATTTGGATAAGTCGAATTCAAAATTATTTTTTACAGGTACGATGGAGGAATCTTATTGCTGCTTGGATTGGTACTGTTGGATTCTTAGAGTTTTTTGGATTGAAGATTTAGATTAAATATTGGGCTTGAATCCAATTAGTTTTTAATTTAATTCTTAAGTCTTTTGGGGGCCACAAATTATTGTTAATTTATCATTTTATAAATGTTTTAAATTATTGTTTGAAATATTAACACTTTTTGATATCATGAAATATAGATTTATTTATGACATCGCTCGTAATACTATGAATATGATGTATATTATTGAACATCGATTTTTCCTTGATTAATTTAATTTGGATTAAATTTTTCTGAATGGAAAAATCGTAATTATTGAACGACGTATTAATTTGATTAATGTGAATAAGTAATTATTTAAAATTAGAATTCTTTACTTTAAAAGTATTGAGTGGGAGTAGATTTTATTTAAATAAAAACATGTGGTATCATTTAGTCAATCCATAAGCAAAGTAACATGTTTGCCTCATGTCGATATTGTAACAGACTCCCTATAGGAGGGTCGCGTTGTTCGAGTTTCTTGATTAGATAGTCTAAATAGAATATATTGTGATCATCCTATAGTTGGCGTAATTAATTTCAGGTATCTAAAAATCTAGACAAAGGTTATACACACAAATCGAAATCCACGAACCTCCTATAAAGGCTCTCGTTTATTATTTTGGTGACCAAATAAAAAAATGCTAGGCTTAATATAGACATTGGTTGTCAGATATAATTGGTCTAGTGGGAGAATCTCAGCTTGATCAGTGAACACAGTGACCTTTCCTATAGAGGGGCATGTTGGATCACAAGGAACGAGTTATCGTTGCATTATTGTAGTGAGATGAATCTACAAATGCATTCATGCATCATATGCTAAATTATTGTTCATTGCTCAATTTTAATTTGCAATAAATGGTTTATTTTCAGCAAAACGTCTCTCAATGCATTTTTTTCATTATTCAAACAAAATCAACTTGTCATAGATATATGAATTGGAAACGTAATTTGATGTTTGTGCTTATTACTGGAAAACTTGGTTTTGTGCTCGAGGAAGAATGTCTCAAGGAACCTACTGAGACAACAAGCAAGGCCAAGAGGGCTACATATGATAAGTGAATCACAGTTGACAAGATGGCTCGTTGTTACATTTTTGGCATCAATGTCAAACGTGTTACAACAAAAGGCTTGAAAGTCAAGCAACCTCTTATGACACATTAGGAAGCCCCGAAGGGTATGTTTCGACATCAAAGAGTGCTTGTTTTGATGCCGTTCGTATCTTACAGAACATCCACATGAAACACGGAATGTTTATGAAGGATAATATGTTGACTATGTTGCACACTTCAACGTGGCGGAGAATCTGGGTGCAACTATTGATCAGGAAACTCTAGGTTATATGGTATTGAAATCTTTATCTGATATGTTTTCAATTCATTGTTGACTATCACTTACACAAAATGGATATGCTATTGACTAAGTTGATGAATGAGTTGCAAAATGTGGAAAATGGTCTTAAGGGTAAAGATGGTCATGTTCATATGGCAATTGCTAGCTCATCTAGTTTCAAGCCAAAAGGTGGAGTTGGAAAGAAGATGAAAAGATCTAACAAAAAGCCATGCGGCAACAAAAATCCCGAATAAGATGGAACGCCGAAAAGTAAGTGTTTCCATCGTGGTCGCAAAAGACACTGGAAGAAAGACTACCCTGATGTACTTGCTAAAAAATAAAGTGCTTGTGAGTTTTTTATTGTTAAGTCATGTTTGGTGATTGATTCTACAAATTCTTGAGTTAAAGACTTTGGAGCCACTAATTATATATGCATGTCTATGCAAGTGCTTCAGGAGAGCAAAAGATTCAGTGAGGGCCAATTTAATTGGCACAAGAGCTATAGTATCAGCAAGAGCAATATGAGTAGTTTACTTTTATTTTAGTAGTGGTAAGCGTTTAATTCTTAGAGGCTATTATTATTCCCCGCGAATGAAGCTGAATTTGATTTTTGTTTCCTTTCTGTGCATAGTGAGCTTTATATTTTAAAGAACAAAGCTCATACTTGTGTTGGATAATTGATTAATGGTCTTTATATTTTAAATTTTTAATGAAATAAATGTTACTTCTACAAACCATAAACAAAAGTCATACCATACTACTGATACATATCTTCGTCATAGACATAAACATATTAATCTTAATAGGATACAAAATTGCCTAGAGATGGTCCACCTAACACACTTGGTCTAACTATTAGCAGTATATGATTCTTGTTTATAAAGTAAAATGACCTAGATATCATTTTTATCAAAAGGACATAGAGCCAAAGAAGTATTAGCACTAGTTCATTCTAACGTATGTAGACGTGTGAATACACCTACGAGAGTGGGCTATGAGTATTATATCACATTTTACGGATGATTACTCTAGATTTTGATCATCTAACTAATGGCTAGAAATTTAGATGCTTTTGAAAATTCAAAGAGTATCGGAATGAGGTCGAAAAACAATTAGGTAAGAGTATTAAGATACTTCGGTCAGATCGAGGTGACGAATATTTCTCGGGAGAATTCAAGGGCTATTTGACAGAAAATGGTATTCTTTCTCAAGTGAGTATGCTTAGTACACCCCAACACAATGGCGTTTCGAAAAGAAGAAATAAGACATGGTTAGGTCAATAATGAGTTTCGCAACTCTACCTATCTCATTTGGGGATATGCACTGGAAACAACAACATATGTTCTTAACTTAGTTCCTTCTAAATCTGTTCCCAAGAATCCCCTAGAGTTGTGGAATGAGCGAAATCTAGCTTGCATCACATTCGAATTTGGGATGTCCGGGTAATGTGCTGAAATAGAAGGTGGAAAAGTTGGAGTCTAGGTCAAATATATGCTTTTTTGTAGGATACCCTAAAGGTACTAGGTGATATTATTTTTATAGTCCTCTCTAGATAGAAAGGTCTTTGTTAACCCCGATGCAACCTTCTTGGAGGATAAGTATATTAATAAACGTCAGTCCAAGAGTAAGGTCTTGTTGGAAGAAATGAGTGTGAGCAATTCCACCCCATGGATCCATGAAATGTAACCTCCATCAAACTACTTTTGATGTCAGAAATACCTAAACAACGTGATTTGAGGGGGAGAGATGAGTCATCATATATTCCCATAGATCAAGTAAACGTTGAAGGTACTAAGGAGGTAATGGCATCACCTAATGGTGATACCAACATTGATACAAACGTTACAATCCCAAACGACGCCACAATATAGGATCTACCGCCCTTTAGACAAAGCCAGAAGGTCATCAGACCGCCTTCTAGATACTCGTTGGTTAGAGAATTCAATCAGGTGATCTCCACAATATAATGAGGCTATGAATGATGTGAATGTAGATTTAGGGCAACAAGCTATGATACTGAAATGGAATGCATGCATTCCAATCAGATCCGGGAAGTTGTAGATGGACCAGAAGGGATAAAACTCATTGGGTGCAAGTGGGTCTACAAGAAAAAGAGAGGAGTAGATGACAAGGTAAAAACCTTCAAAGCAAGGCAAGTGGCTAATGGTTTTCCCCCAACGAGAAGGCAACGATTATGAGGAGACTTTCTCGCCCGTAGCTATGCTTAAGTCTATTTGAATTCTCTTATCCATTGCAGCTCATTTTGATTATAAGATGTGGCAAATGGATATCAAACGGCATTTTTGAATGGCCATCTTGATGAATGTGTTTATATGATACAACCAGATAGATTCATAGAATGTGGTCATGAAAGAAAAGTCCACAAGCTTCAGCGATCCATTTATGGGTTGAAGTAGGCATCAAGATTTTGGAACAAAAAAATCGACAAAGTGTTTAAGATATATGGTTTTGATAAGAACTTTGACGAGGCCTATGTTTACAAGAAGATACATGACAAAATGTAATTTTCTTGGTGCTTTATGTGGATGATATTCTACTAATTGGAAATGATGTGGGAGCATTATCGTCTATGAAAGCGTGGTTGGCCTAATAGTTCCAAATGAAGGATTTAGGTGAAGCTAGCTATGTTCTAGGTATTCAGATTTTAAGAGACTAAAAGAACATGCAGATAGATTTATCTCAAACTTCATATATTGTCAAAATACGTGTTAGATTTGCCATGCAAGATTCCAAGAAGGGTAATCTGCCTTTCAAACATGGAATCTAACTCTTTAAGAATCAGTCCATTAAAACTCCTTAAGAGATGGAGTGAGTAGGATACATTATGCATTGACAGTTGGTAGTCTCATATATGTCATGTTGCGCACTAGACCTGACATTTGTTATATTGTTGGTATGGTGAGTCGATATCAATCTAATCCTAGACTGAAACATTAGGTGGCTGTAAAGCATATCCTTAAGTACATTTGAAGGACAAAGAATGATATGCTAGTTTACTCATCACAAGATCTTGTTCCAGTGGTTTATACAGATTCTGACTTTCAGGCTAACAAGGACTCTCGCAAGTCTACATCAGAATCACTATTTACACTTGGTGGTAGGGCCATTATCTAGAGAAGTATCAATCATGTATTGTTGATTCCACCATGGAGGCTGAATATGTGGCAATTTGTAAAGGTGCTAAAGAAATGGTATGGCTCAAAATATTTCTAACGGACATAGAGGTGGTGCCTACATCAGCACAACCCTTAACACTATAATGTGATAATAGTGGGGCAGTGGCAAATGTTAAAGAACCAATGAGTCATTAGAGGAGTAAACATATTTAATGGAAATATCATCTCTTGAGAGAGAAAGTTAGTAGATGAGATGTGATTGTTAGTAAAATTGCTACTTAGGATATCCTCGAGGATTCATATACCGAAAGCTTGTCGGCTAAAATTTTCGATGGATATCTGCAAAGTATGGGGTTAAAAGACATGACCCATATACTGTATGACAAGCAGGAGATTTGTTGGGTTGTTTGCCCATATAGCATAGTTTTACTAATGTTAAAATAACAATATTATTATATTAAACAAAATTGTTTTTTTATTTCATTTATTGTATTTATTTATTATTAAGCATGGGATTTAAAGTGCATATAATCACTTGATTGCCGTGTATTTCATCTAAATTCTTTGACAAAGTTATGTATATCTTTTCATGATTTTAATGGTTCTTTAATTCGCCAATGGGTGAGATTAGTTTGATTGGTCAAATATCTCGGTGAGTTGGGAACTTGAGAATAAGCGAAGTGGAGAATATGAATTCATGTCAGGAATCGTCACCCTTAAAATGGTTAGAGTGACTACCTATGTAGTTCTTGTTAGACGGTTAAAATCTGATCTCAGTGTTTGGCGATGGCTAAATTTCGACATCTGTGATTTGTTCACGACCAATGTATAAGGGTTGCCACAACTCCAGGATCTATTCCAATCATATCATCAACCTTCAATGCAAATGCATCTTTGTTGTGAGACAGACATTGAATAAGTTCGGCCATGAGAGTGGCATCAAGATCCCAACCGACTATCATTTTTTTACCATGCTTGAGCTCGACCTCTATCAACTCTTCCATTGGAGCAAGTCTCTCTTGGTGCTTGATCTCGATCTCAAGAGTTGATAGTTGCATAACATCAGTGCTTATTCCTCGAATGCTAGTAACTTAACATTGTGTAGTCGCTACCTAGTCTCCACATACAATCTCTACACCGTTACTTGTAGGAAACTTCATAGCAAGGTGGATACAAAAGCTTTGTTCTTATTGAGTAGTAGTCTCCTGAGGATGGTATTGTAAGCTATCGAAGCACGAACTACCTGAAAATGTGTGATTTCTATAACCTATCATTGATGTGAGCCCAATGTGAGGGGAAGATCGATGACTCCTTCAAAGATGATTGTACCACCCCCTCCCCAAATCCTTGGAGTGAGGTTTTGACCGCCTTGAGTAGGTTGGAAGAAATACCTATCTTTGTAAAGGCCTCATGAGACAGTATATTGGCCGCACTCCTTGGTCAATCAAGATTTTTCTTACTTTCAAAGCTGGAGATAATGGCAGTTTATGACTAAAGTATCATCATGAGAAGATGATATGCCTTCCAAGTCCATTGATCCGAAGGTAATGTCTTCCATGTTGTAGAGAGCTGTCTTTGGAGTTGAACTGTATCATCGGGCATATTACTTATACCCGCTGTTTGAATCTCACCTCGACTATACTATTGATAGTACATGTGGTTGGATGGTTACCTCTCCTAGATCTGGAATCTTTCGTTTGTTGTGGTCATTCCTGGGATGCTCGTCGTACACAATAGACACCTTTCCCTTTTTAATCAATGCTTCAATCTCCTACTATAATTTTATGCAATCCTCCATGGTATGCCCATGATAATTGTAGTAGTCACAATACTTGCTCTTATTCTTGGTCTCAAGGAGAGATCGCAACCTTGGGGGCCATTTAATCTCTTTCATATCATTGATCTTCATCAGTATGTTGGTCCTAGACGTATTTAGATGAATAAATGGTGTAGGTGGTTTCTGTCTCTGCTTACCCCGAGCATGATCTTGTCATGGGTTTGACTTACGTGGCCTCTTATGTTCGGGCTTCTCAGAGGTCGAGCCAATTTTTATTGTTTTCTCCATGTTGATATATTTTTCTCCTTGGGTGAGGAGCTCAATCACAGATTTTGATGGGGTCTTAGATAGAGACACCTTGAAGGCTTCACACCTTATTGCATATGTTAAAGCTGAGACAACTGCTATAATGTGAAAGTCGGGTATTTGTAGTCTTTTTTATTGAACATTTTCATAAAGTTTCGTAGGGTCTCATTCGGCCCCTGGCGGAGTTGCATGAGGGAGGCGATGGTCTTCCTGATGCGCTTACTACTTGCGAAGAAAGTAGGGAATTTATTGGTCAGGTTTGAGAATGAGGCTATAGAATTGGGCTCTAATGTGGCGAACCAATCGCTGGCGGCATTATTCAAAGTTTGAGGAAAAGCCTTACACATCACTAGGGTCTGGCGCAACCTGTAAGGTCATGGCATCCGTATATACGTTGAGTTGATTGGTGGGGTCTGTGGTCCCATCGTACTCCTTTTATGAGGGAGAACTTGAACCTTTCCGGAAGTGGATAGGAAAGTAACTCCGGCGTAAATGGAGTGTTAGGGGTAAATCTTGTTATTTCCTGGGTATTCTGTAGTATACTTGCTCTATTCCCATTATGTATGATTCGGGTGAGTTCGCCTAAGTGCATAGTAACCAATCTCGAGGCCAAGGCCACTAGAGGTGCGCCTAAGATACTGGATCCACCATTATCATGGACGTCTCGAGTGACCCAAGCTCAAGCATCGGCCATGAAACCTCCTAGTGGTGTCAATGCCATTTGAGAATTTATTAGACTTAGCAATTGAGTCAGTGTGTTTGTTGACGGAGTTTTTCGAATGCTCTGGCGGTGATCACTACTGGTTGGCGGCTGGTATTTCTGATGATTCTTCTTGGTGAATTAGGGGATCCACAATAGGAGGTGGATTTGGAGTGGATTAGCATGCTAGATGAAGACCTGAATGTATATTAACCATAACTTTTTGTAGAGCTTTTCACAGACGGTGCCAATGATGCTACCAAAAATCTGCACATGTGAATTCTCAAGCTTGATGATTGATGATGAGCACAAACAAAGTCTTCCAGTACTTGGACAAAGGCGTTAAGGTGCGTCCTCGTTGCCCCACCGATTCTTAAGTTAGAGAAAATTTATGCGTGAGACTATAAACTGAAAACTATGTTAAACGTACCTAGATAATGAACAAAAACTTTGTATTTACAGAATTAGGTAGTGGACTCTCAATAGGATTAGATTAGTTGAATATCCTTGTCCTTAAGAGTTCTACTTGAGATGGGTGTTGGGATTGCACTATAATTGCAGGTCTGATTATAATACAACTAAAATATTTATTAAGGTAGAGTCCTCCTAGACGTAGGAGTCTTAGATTGAGATGCTTGGATAGGTTTAGAATCCTTAGAGAGTAGGTTCCTTTTGTGTTTAAACAGGAAGGTCTTTGAGTTTAAAGGGAAGTACTCGAGAACGCCACGTCCTTGGGTGGTCAAAATATCCTGAGGACTTACCCTCGATGATGGTTACCCCAAATATCATGAAAGTATGATATTAGTCCTTAGGGTATGTCCCGAAGACCCCATCATTCCCGATGACTCCTTAGTTGAATCATGCTAAACAAGCTTTATATAGTCCTCAAGGAGGACATATGCTCGATCTATGCAAATAACGATCATGTCACTATCCAACAAACATCATTGACAGAATACATCTTTTAAAATGATCTAAAATATCATAATAAAGAACATATAAATTAGAGATTTAGAAATTAAAAGAATGTTGAAATCATTTGACACAGATTAGACGTTTTAGCATGAGCATTCGAGCTGCATCTTCAATCGAAATTTTTCCGCAGAACTCGGAAGGCAACGTGCCAACAACACACAAAAGAAATCACATATTCAGAAGAAATTCAAGAATTTTTTCGTAGGGATTTTCCTTCAAGCTCAATAAAGAATTGTGTTCGTGGTTTCAGAAAGCGAGAATTTGGCAGAAATTATTTTCAAGGGAGGAGAGTTTTAGGGTTTTGAATTATATATAGAGGAATTGATTTATAACCCAACTTGCACTACAATATTCTAGTGTTTGGGTCGAACTGTCCAGACCCGTTAACTCAGTCCAAACTGAAAATGAGTACTCCGAATTCTTTTAAGGGATTCTTTGTTAAAAGGGATAGTCAACAATGATTTTTATTTAAATAGCCTCTATTGTTAAAAATACTATTTTGCCCTTACTTTCGTTATTTGCAAAAATTATCCTGTATTTTTTAGTTGTTAGGTCTTTCTGGGTTATACCTTACAATTCTTATGTTAGGATCGTAGGTTCTTAGAACTAATTCTGTGAATCTTAGTTCAGTATTTTCTTGTAACTAAATCAAGTATTGTTGTTACTCGAATTGGTGATATCTTATAGTTCTTAGGACCTTATCCCTCTTTTCTGTATTATTTTCTTTTCTAAGTTCTTCAAGGAGTATCCTAATTTCTATGAACTTAGTTCACTAGTTTTATCTTGGATTTTTCTAAATCTTTCAATATCTTCTCTTTCCTTATGGTTCATTAAATTAATCTGGACCACTATTTATATAATATCTCTTCATCTTTTCAAATTGTTTTAAATATTCTCTATATTTTGTTAATTTTTCAAAAGCTCTAAGTTGGTCTTTTTTAGTTATGTATCCAAAAACAATTCCATCTGAAACTTATTCTTCTATATCTTCGTATTCA
>CAIGRP010124374.1:0-12162 GCA_903798385.1 Fraxinus cuspidata | reverse complement strand
TTAAGGTTTAGAAAATGTATAGTAAAAGGAAAAAAAATTACCGAGCCGAGCCGAGCTCGCCCATGGACAAATGAGCCCTCGCACGAGCCGAGCTCATGGGTTTAAGGCCAGCCGGCTTGGCCCATTGCCATGACTAAATATGAGCTGATTTTAAATTCTTAGAACATGTTAATTTTAGATATGTAAATTCTTTATGATGGAGTATGATAATTCTATATTTTGAAAATTGTGGCCGTAAAAGAAAAAAGGTTCACCAAAATTTTTCAAGTGGGGTGACCAAAAGGGTGGAAGAAACAGGAATATGCAGGGGGTATATCATTCCATTTGGAGGAGACAAAGAAGAATTCCTATTTGGATAATCATTGAATAATTCAAAATCAAGGTGGAGATTGTTGAAATTTTTTAACTTGGTATTATCTAATCGAAATTAGATTATGTATCAATGTCCCAAATATCATTAAATTTTTAGTTTTCTAATTGTAATGGGATTGTTAAGAATCAACTTTGATTAGAAATAGATATCCCATTCTTTTGCATACCTATAAATAGAGATTTTCCCTTAGTATTTTATTTATCCCAACTTGTGAGATAGTAATATCTTGGGGATACTTTTTAGTCTCACCCTATCTGACCTTAAGGTGTGCTTGGGGTTTCTAGGTGTACGAGAAATTCTATATGACTACAAGATTTTCATATAGTGGGATATTTTATATTTCTCCAATTTTGGAGTTTTTTTACCTAAGTTTTGCTACTTTTCTTCATGCACTTTATATTTTCTTGCTTTCAAATAAATAAATCTAACGGAATTGGCCTCAATTACCTATAGAATCTTCAGTGCCAATTCAACGCCCCATTTTGCAAATTTGTATTGCTCCTTTCTGTAATGGGATTTTTGCAGTGAGAGTTAAATTTTAAATGAAAGCAAGATGGTGATCAATCGTTTACCACCAAATTCAATTGCAGTTCATTTAGCTGCTGCTGAATTATATAATTGAAAACAATGTTACAAGAATAATCTAGAACCTATGGTTNGGGATTTTTGCAGTGAGAGTTAAATTTTAAATGAAAGCAAGATGGTGATCAATCGTTTACCACCAAATTCAATTGCAGTTCATTTAGCTGCTGCTGAATTATATAATTGAAAACAATGTTACAAGAATAATCTAGAACCTATCGTTGTTAGGTAGTTCCTTATTTTGTGGATCATGTTGGAATCTTTATACAACAACTTGGTGGTCCTAATGTACACAAAGAAAACGGTAACGACATCAAGGAGTAAGGCTGTTGAGTAGTCCACTGATGTGGAAATGTAATATTAATTCTCAATACCCCCCTTCAAGTTGGACGGTACGGAGGTAACTCCAAGATTACCTTTCAAGAATATGAATCTTGAGTGATTTAGCCCTTTAGTCATTAGGTCTGCAATTTGATCTGAAGTAGGTACATATCTCACTTCCAATTTCTTTGCAAACACCTTGTCTCTAATGAAATGAATGTCTAGCTCTATATGTTTTGTTCTAGCATGGTAAATTGGATTGGCAGCCAAGGCACATGCACTAATATTATCACACCACAGAGTTAGGGATCCTACTTATGGAAGTTCCAGCTCTTGAAACAATTACTGAATCCAGGCAATTTCTGAAGCAGTGGATGCAAAGGCCCTGTATTCTGACTCTATACTTGATCGTACCATGATATAATGCTTCTTTGAAGACCAAACTATCAAGTTTTCTCCCAGATAAATGCTGTAACCTATTGTTGATATTCTATCATCCGGACAAGAGGCCCAATTTGCATTTGAGTAACCGTTCAGGCTCAATCTCTCGCTTCTTTGAATCCATAAGCCATGGTTCATGGTTCCTTTAAGGTACCTTAACACCCTCTTCACTGCCTGCCAGTGTATAGAGGTTGGAGTTTGAAGAAATTGGCTCAATTTGTTAACTATAATTGTGATATCTGGTCTGGTATGTGTGAGGTATTGTAGTGCTCCAACTGTACTTCTGTAGATTAAGGGTTCAGTCAATATTTCACCATTAGATTTGGAGATTGTTCTGCCAGTAGTAATAGGTGTAGGACAAGGTTTTAAGTTTTGCAGCTTGAACCTCTTAAGTAAGTCAGCAATGTATCTTGTCTGAGTAAGGTGAAGACCTGAATTATGCCATACTACCTCTACTCCAAGAAAGTGATGCAATTTTCCCAAATCTTTTAGTGTAAGTTTTCTGTTCAATGTATCTATAAACCCTTGCACCAGATCCTTGTCATTGCCAGTTACAACTATGTCATCAACATAAATGAGAGCAAAAATCACATGTCTTTCATTCTTGAAATAGAACAATGAAGTACCAACAACAGATTGCTTGAACTTCCAGCTCAGAAATGTTGCCTTCAGTTTATCATATCAGGCCCTAGGTGCCTGCTTCAATCCATAGAGGGCCTCTTCGAGTTTACATACATAATCAGGCTTTGATTTGTCTACAAATCCTTCAGGCTGATTCATATATACTTTCTCTTCTAGTTCTCCATTTAGGAAGGCATTGTTAATGTCTTGCCTGATGGTCCATTCCTTAGCATTTGCTAGAGTGAGTATAATCCTTAGAGTTGATGGCTTAATGACTGGACTGAAAGTTTCATAGTAGTCAATTCTAGGAGCTTGATGAAAACCTTTTGCTACCAACTTGGCTTTGAACCTTTGTACTGATCCATCTGTGTTGTGTGTTTGATTCTAAAAATCAATTTATTTCCTACTATGTTGTAGGTTGGTGATGAAGGCACAAGTTTTCGAGTTTTGGTCTTTATTAAAGCATTGTATTCTTCTTCCATGGCTTTCTTCTAGTCTGCACTTAACATTGCCTCTTTCACATTTTTTGGTTCAGACAGTTGTGAAACATTTTCAGCTGAATTTGCTAAGTAAGCTTTAGGTTTGAACACCCCAGCTTTACCTCTGGTGATCATAGGATGTTCATTTTGAATTCTTTGCCTTCCCCCAATCTCAATTTCAATTGGTTGTTGATCACCTTCAATCCTTTCATTATTCTGCAGTATATCAGATGCTGATTCTACAAGTTCTGATTCAATATTCTCATCTGTTACATTTCTATCTAAGTTTTCAATGTTGTTCTCATGGAAAGCATTTTTCTTTTGATTGTCACTTACCAAAGAGGGTGAGTGATGATGAACTTGAGTTGCTCCAGGTTGAGTTGTATTAATAGGACTGGAGGCTGTGATTGAGTTGTTGAATTCAGATGTATGGCACTACTAGTTCAGGAACTGCAGACTTAGAATGGTTTTTTACAGTGAATAAGGACTCAAAGGGAAACTCAAGTTCATTAAAAACAACATGTCTTGAGATGTATAACCTTCCTGTTGAGCTCAAACACTTATAGCCATTATGGGATTTACTGTATCCAAGAAAGATGCATTTTGTGGAGTGGAATCTGAATTTGTGTCTTTGGTAGGGTCTCAAATAAGGATAGCAGGCACACCCAAAGACCTTTAAGGTTCTAAAGTTAGGCTTGTTTTTGTATAAGACTTGGTAGGGTGATTGTAATTCAAGAGTGAGTGTAGGTAGTCTATTTATAAGGTATGTGGTAGTTTGAAATGAGTCCTACCAATATTTTAAAGCAATTGGGCTTGAGCTAGAAGTGTCAAACCGGTCTCAGTTATATGCCTATGTTTTCTTTCTATTCTACCAATTTGGTCTGAAGTGCAGGGGTATGGATGCCTAAGTTCTATGCCTTCTTGTGTCAAAAAGTTTGAGAAAGTTTTATATTCACCTCCCGAGTCAGCCTGCAGTGTTTTTATTTTGTTGTTCAATTTATTTTCAACAAGTTTCTTGAATTGGTTGAACATATTCAAGACTTCTAACTTCTGCTTTAGAGGGCAAATCTAGGTAAACCTACTAAAATCATCCACAAAGGTTATGTAATATCTGAATCCAGATGTTGAAAGAACTGGTGCTGGTCCCCATATATCAGTATATACTAATTCTAAGGAAGTTTTGGCATGTGTTGAAGACAAAGAGAAAGGTAACAAGTGAGACTTGCCAAATTGACATGCATTGTAGAATGATTTGATGTCATTTTCTTTTGTTTTCAGATTACATATTTTAAGCACTTAAGTCATCACTTGGCTGGAGGGATGACCAAACCTTTTGTACCATACATCAACGTTGGAAATTAAAGACTCTTGACTTGAATTAACATGGAACTTTTGACTAAGAAAAGTTGAAGATTCTTGACTGAAATGAGCAGAGGAAAGGTTGCAGTATGATTTATTTGAAGAGCTTGACTGTTGATTAAGGTAGTTGGTGCTTTGGTGAGGAAACTCCAGTTGATACAACCTTTCCTTAAGTTTCCCTTGCAGTATCACTTCCCTCGTTGACAGGTCCTTGAAAAAACAACAGTTAGGATGAAATTCCATGAAAACCTGATTATCTAAAGTTAGCTGTGAGACACTAACAAGATTTTTCTTGATTTCAGGCACATGTAGCAGGTTATTTAGTACCAATGTTTTTTCATTTAAGGCAGGTATGTGTGTGGTTCCAAAGTGTCAAATGGGTAACTTGTTTCCATTTTTTTCCATGATTCTTTCCTTACCAATGTACTCAATATCTGAGATGATGTTCCTTTTCTCAGAAGTGATGTGGTTGTTTGCTCCAGTGTCTGCAAACCATGTTGGATCATTCACGGTGTTGTGAGAAGTAATGTGAGCCATTGGTGAAGAGTTGTAGCTGATCCTTTGATTTGGTGATATCCCAGTGTATCTTTAATCATTTATGAAGTTACACACATTTGCTTTGTACCCAATTTTCCTACATACTTGGCAAACTGGTCTGTCACCTCCATGTAAGCTTCCCCATCTGTTTTTGCCACTTCTGTAATGATTGAAGTTTGTAAACTTTCCCCCCATATTGGCATGTTGGTCCTGTAGTGATAATGACTAAAACCAGACCTCTAAGAGAGGTTAGCTGAGGTTTGGTCAATGCTTATCCCTGCCATTTCAGTTTTGATTGAGTTAAGGTATTCTAGTTTGCTTTCATAGGTCATCAATGTGGATTGAAGTTCTCCCCAAGAGATGTGATCCTTACTGTTGATTTGGACAACAATTGGTATATAGTCTTCATCAAGGCCTGCTAAACTTGAGTAATTAGGTCTGATTGAGTGACAGTTTTGCCAGCAATTTCCAAATTATCAGCAAGCTACTTGAATTTGTTTAAGTACTGATCAATATTCATGTTTCCTTTCCTTGAGTTTTGGAGTTCACTAGTGAGAAAGGCGATCCTAGATTTATTTTGGACTCCATAACTCTCCTCAATACCAGTCCATAATTCATTTGAGTTTGTTGCACCCATTACTCTCATGACTATATTCGATGTCATTGAAGAGTAAAGCCATCCCATTAACAGCTGGTCTGTGGACATCCATTGGCAATATTATGGATTCTTAACCATCTCAACATTGGTTCCAACTTCACTAGTAATTTGAGTGCCAGTGAATTCTTAAGGATACAGCTTTTTCCCAAGAATATATCATTCCAAATTGTGTCCTTGAATGATTGGGAGAATCATATTTTTCCAGAGTAGAAAATTATTCTTGTCTAGCTTCACAAACATAGTTTGGGTAAGGTTGACACCGTAAGGTAATTGTTTCCAAGTGGTGGTGCAGCAATGCTGCTAGAAATAGATACAGGAGCAGTGACAGGGTCAGTAATTTGTAGTGTGTTGCTGGCGTTGGCCATGGTAGGCTCTGATACCAAGTTAAATTTTAAATGAAAGCAAGATGATGATCAATCGTTTACTACCGAATTCAATTGCAGTTCATTTAGCTATTGCTGAATTAGTAAATTGAAAGAAATGTTACAAGAATAATCTAGAACCTATGGTTGTTAGGTAGTTCCTTATTTTGTGGATCATTTTAGAATCTTTATACAAAAACTTAGTGGTCCTAATGTACACAAGGCAAATGGTAATGACAGAAAGGAGTAAAGCTACTGAGTGGTTACTGAGTAGTCTACTGTTGTGGAAATGTAATATTAATTCTCAATAGTGAGTTATAAGGGGCTAGCTGGGCGATGGACTTTTGTGCAATTTACACTCCCATAGAGTCGAAGATACAGATGACAGAGTTGAGAAATGGATTTGTCACAACAATTGCACTCAATTTCAGGCAAACAAACCAAGGCCAAATTATTTGTTTGCTACAACTCATGCAAAGTGAGGATGTCATTTTATGAAGCAATGCATTTGAAAAATTTAACGTCTTTTAAACATTGATGCTATGTAACATAAATAGCTGACTACGATGGCCAACCAAGTGAGAGGAAGACAATCATTGGGTTGATGCAAATTGTCCAGGAGAAAGATGGGCCCTTACAAGAGTATTTGGCCAGGTTTAGTAGAACTATACTTAGCACAAAGGACCTTCAAATGTCTGTCGTGATAACCACATTAATGAAACTAGGAACCTGGCATTTAAGATGTTGCTCTCTAAGAACTCCTCCAAGTCAATGCATGACTTGTTTTAGAAGTGAGACAAATACGTAGATGCAGAGGAAACGGAGAGGGTCATAAAAATCTTAGAGAAAGCTGAGATTCGAAAAGCCACAAGTGGAAGTCCCATGATGAGCGAAAAGCCACTAATAAAAAAGCTGAAAAATGAGCACTTGAGTATGGGGTATGCGTTGGAGTGGTTGACCAGGCGAAGGCGATAAGAGGTTAAGGCCTTTACTCTTATGAATTCCCTGTGTGCTAAGTTACTGATGGAGATACGAGACATGAATGAGCTTGATTGGCCAAAACCATTAGTCGTGCCTAGATGATCAATGCATGCTATGTTGACTACTGAGCATTGACTCATCAACTAGTCAATCGCGCATGGTAAACGACCACCATACGGTCGAACATAGAAAATAGAGGCTAAGAGAAACATGCTAACTTGGAATCTCGAAAATATGCCGATTGGCCATCAACTTGGGGGGTCGATCGATCGTTCACACTTATTGATCGACCATATATTTGCTGGTAGATGGACCAGCCTCAAGCAGTTGATCGACCAACATCAAGCGGTTGATCGATCGATATTCGTTGTTCGATCGACCAGCTCGTTAGAGACTAGTCAATCGGCCTGCTAGTTGATTGACTCTCCTTTTCTCATCTTTACTGTCACTCTCTTCTTACTTGATGTACAATAAGAAAAATTTGAAGACTCTTGGCTAGAAGAAGATGATAGTACTACCTTACACATGGAAATTAAATGGGAGTATGCTAAGAATTAAAGAAATAACTTGAAAACAAAGAAATGAAGGAAAAACCTAGAAAAATGAATGGAGATGCCACCTATTAAAGAGAACTATCAACAAGAGGTAGAAGGGCTAGTGATGCTACACGACATAAATAGTGACTACGATGATAAATCAAACTTTCGCTATGCTAGGCGACTTTCGCTATGCTAGGCGACTTTTACTATGCTAGCATGTCTACCACTATGCTAGCCTGACGTCACTATAGTAGGCCGGCTATTGCTATGCTAGCCCGACTACGGCTAGGCTAGCCCGATTATCGCTACGGTAGACTGACTACCGCCATGCTAGACTGAGTGCGACTATGGTAGATTAACTACAACTATACTAGCTTGACGTCATTATGGTAGACTAACTACCGTTATGCTAGCTTGACTACCACTATGGTAGATCGACTACCACTATGCTAGCTTGACTACGATTATGGTAGATCGACTTTTGTTATGCTAGCCTGACTACCACTATGGTAGATCGACTAGCACCATTCTAGCTTGTCTATTGCTATGGTAGACCGACTGTCGCTATGCTAGCCTGACGCCACTATGGTAGATTGACTATTGCTATGCTAACCCGACTATCGCTATGCAACCCCGACTATCGCTATGCAACCCCGACTACGACTACGCTAGCCTGACTACCCCTATGGTAGATCGATCATCATGACTCATAACCGTATGATCATTTTAGTTGATTGAAAATTGCTTGACTATTATCACTGATCCCATTAACCGTCTAGTGGCTGGAAGTTGACCACTCATTACGTGGGTGAGAATCTCTTAGTGAGTGGACGTGTTACACTAGATACATGGCCAATAATTACTTAGCTATTATATGGCATCGGACATCTATGAATACTTCATAGGCGTGCCACGTATGGCAGTCCCTTTTTTAAAACACTTTTTTTGCTTCCTATCATTTTTCCTTGATTATAATCAGAATCGCATCACTAATTCTCACGCCAAAGTTACAATGGGGGAAGAAAGAACTGTTAACGTGCATATACACTGCTGTTTTTACAATTCATGTTCTAGATTTGATTGGTTTCCTTCTTTGCTAAATTTACATGGTATCAGATCACATAGATCTTGGGTTAGTTTGTTTCTTACTCTAATGAATCGTTGATTTTTATTTTTCGGATTTTGCAGACCACTGGCAATCAATTCGTTCTTCTCTACTCCAAATATGGGGTATTCTGGGTTAAATTTCGTTGCTTTTGCTTATCTCTATTTTGGACTTTTGGTTATTCAACATGGATTATTCCTCAGATGATACGAAAATCATTTCTGTTCGCCTCTATGGTTCAAACTATGCATACTGGAGCTTTGCAATGAAAATTTTTATTGACTGAAAAGGACTTGTGGGATGTTGTTGATGGCACAACTATGAAACCAGATTTAAAGGATGAAAATTAATAGAAACTTCAAAAAAGATGGTGTCTGACAATGCCAAGATAATGACTTGGATTAATAATTCAGTTGATAGTTCAATTGGTGTTCAACTTTGAAATTCGAAATAAATAAAGATGCATGGGATTACTTGAAAAAATATATTTACAATTAGTAAGTATTAGCTTGAGATGGAAATTAGGAAGGCAAGTCAAGGTAAATAATCAATTCAATAATTTTTCTCTTATACGAAGGAAAATTGTGTCCAACTTGCATTGATGGACCCTTCAAAACTCATATCTTCTGACGCTTATAAAAGTTATGTGAAGAATTAAGATTGTTGAATTTTTTATGTCTCGTAGAAATGATTTTTTAGGCGTTATCTTTTGCTCTATGATACATTGCAATTCACGATCCTTACCAAGTCTTTCTTCATCTTTTACCAAGTTACCTGTCAAATTTGACGAGAAATTCTTGATTTGGTACCAGTAAGTTATCTTCACAGGTGTAGTGATGGCAACGGGGTGGGTTCGGGGTGAGGCCACTCTCCCGCCTTAGATGGGGTAGGGCGTGGGCCTGCCCTGTTTCCCGCCCCGTTTTATTTTTATTTTTTAATTTTCAGTTAATTAATCATTTTTTAGTTAATTAATAAATTTTTATTCTTCAATGGGCGGGGCGTGGCGGGGCGGGTTTTTTGGCCAACTCTACACTGGTGTTTGCAGCTAGTAATCTAGAGGGACATATATCAGTGTTCTATACGTGGACAAAAAAAAAACTAGCCGTATTTATTAACTTCACTAAGGAAATTTTGATGTTGCTTACAACCTCCCAACTAGCCGTAATTATTGATTCAGTCACACAGTAACAATTACTATGAGATAAGAAAAATGATAATTTTTATGTTGCACACAACTTGCCATTAGAATTTTGATGTTCACAACATCCCAAGTAGCCACAATTCTTGACTCAAACTAGTGGTATTTTGTCAGTTTTCACACTACCCTTAAACTAAATGAAGTGACAGAGTGTGTTCTCTTATTTTGACAACAACAACAAAGACTATTCAACTTTCATATCTTGATATAGACTTGAGTTTCCGAACTGTTTGAACCTTAAGTTTTGAACCGCCACTTGAAGCTTTCTTCCTTCTAAATTAGAACGACTTGTGATCACTTTTCCAGTCAAAATAAGACAAGTTTTCATTTCTCCCTCTTTCCATAAAAAAATGTTTATACTTCAAAATTTGAGAAGTGTGTCTTGAAGAATGAATTGTTTGTTGAAGATTTGGGTTATTAGTTAGGATTTGGGTTATGCATGTTTTCTTAAGTGAAAATTGACATATATTTCAGGTGTATACATATTTTTTCATCTTTTACTATTTCCACAAAAATTGTTTTTTATTTTAAAATTTGTAAATGGTTTCTTCAATAATTAATTATTAAATTAGTTGGTATGAGACTCTGTGCGCTGTGTGGATAATACCGCGTTGCACACCGGCGCATGGACACAGATTGTGTTCGTGCACGAATTCTCCTTACAACATGGAAGTTCACGAATCCCGTAAAGAATTCGCATTCTTCTTAATGGATTAAGACTTTTGAGTAATATATGGGATGCTAAAACAGAAACATTTAACTAGAAAACTTTTGAATTTTCAATAATTTACACCATTTCCGCACACCATGGAGAGGATCTCCGTAGTGCTCGGAGTCACCAATTTCCATTCTCCGTGCAACACGGAGAAAACCTCCATGCAGCACAGAGATTTTTTCCATGCTTCACGGAGAAGTCTCTGTGGGCAACACGGAGTACACCTCCGTGCAGCATGTCCGCGTTGCATGGAGGAAGTTTCTTGGTTGTTTTCGATCTAGAAATTTGTTAGTTTTATGGTGGTTTGGCCAAGGCAGATTCAAGCAGCTCTTGGTTCGACTAAATGCCAGCAAGTTGGTTCTCTTGCAATGTCCAGCTCCTTAGTTGTTTTGACCAAAGGTTAGGCAATTTCATAGTAGCTTGGCCAAGGCAGATTCAAGCAGATTCTTGGCTCAAGCAAAGTGCCAGGAAGTTGGTTTTCCTCGCAGTGGTCTAGCAGTTTTCTTGCAACGATATACCCAGATTTCTCGGTGCTCCTCCTTGGCACTGTTCGAGATAACCTCATTACTTGGGGTTGTTATGACAACGATTTTGATTCGGGCGAATTTCTGCCAGCTCACTGCTATGGCCAGCCTTGTTCAATTTTCAACTTCGGCTGATGATGTTCCTTAGTTGATTTCTTCCCAGCCTCGAGTTCAAGTCCAAATCAAGTTCTACATTTGGGGGGTTTGGCCAATATATTTTTCACTCTTTGCATTCAGTTTGCTTGGATGTTTTAAAAGATTATTTCATTTCTTGGAGGTTCGACAAGCCCAAGGAAATGCCCAGGTTTGTTGTACAGGTTGTTGGAAGATTTATTCTCTTTGTTTCGGGTTATGCCCAGTCCCGGGCCTGTTTAGCAATAAGTTTGGCCTATAACAAATTAAGTTCGAGGTAGCCATTTATGGTGGAAATATAGGCAATCTAATCGATCCCTCTCCAGTCTAGAGAGAGGAATCTGATGACAATTTTACGCTGCTTTGAGGTTGACTCAGTTTATTTGCAGCTTGTATCCAGCCTTAATGGCATAACTACTTTTCAGCCCAAAATATCTTCTACTATTTTCTGCTGTAGCTGCTTTTTAGGAAGAAAAGTCCAATGAGAGGCATTATTGTCGGTACTTCCTTGCTTCAACCTTGATTTTTGTCTGATGGCTTCTTCGTACGACAAAGGTGAAGCACCACCACGTTCCGTAGGAATCTATGAATTTGTAGTAGATCTTCGCTCTCTATTGTTGTTGCTCGATTTTAATTCTCTCTCTTGTAAATATGGTAGGATTTTGAAGAAAAGTGAGCCCAAGGAATAGATGGCTTCTTAGGACGACGACTTTGAAACGATTCTCCTTCCCTCCCATGTCATTTTCTGGCATTCAAGGTCAACTCATCGAGATTACAGCTTCGAGTTTTAAAATTTTCCCTATTTAACTTGGTCCTTTTGCTTTAGTTTCTTGAAAAAATGTGTATTTTTTCATCATTATTTATATTTATATATTTTTTAAAATTTTGGACCTGGTTGTCTGTTGTACCAAATTCAAAGAGCCGGAATGGATTTCAAGGCAAGATCCATACGTCTGTTTTGTTTCGAAATATATACACGTACCTGCATAGGAATCTTATAGATATATATGCAGTATACGCATTTTAAATTGATTTTTTGTGTTTATATATTACTCGTCTCATTGAATTTTGCACCTAAATTTTGTTCTTTTATCCCTATTCGTGTTCATGTATGTAAGTTTGGGTTGCTGAATTTGTGAGGTCCAAAGTTATATGCTGCTGGCCCATTAATTCAGCCCATTTTGAATGACTCGGAAAGACTAATCTGAAGACTGTTACTCCTGATTGATGACATG
>CAIGRP010124373.1:0-18325 GCA_903798385.1 Fraxinus cuspidata | reverse complement strand
TGTGATCAAATTTTACTTTCGTCCCGAAACGATCGAGAGTAGGCGGAATGTAGTCTAGCGGAGTAGACTATTGTCACACGGTGTCCCTTTCTGTGTCAAGAAGAAAGGCACCCCGTGAAACCCGGGGTCGCTGGGTGTTGGATTCTCTCTCTCTCTCTCGGCTCCATCATTTTGGTAAAATCTTCCTTTTTTAATTAAATTGTTTTTCAATAATACTGTGTTTCCATTCACGGAGAATTATTGCTTCCTTCTTTCAACTCTTGCAATAATTTCCTGACTTTCTTTTGTCATCTTAAAAGATTTAGGGCCAAATATCCAAGAAAAAGAAAAGTACCTTTCATGGAGAGGTATCCCTTATCTTGAAGGAGTGGTATAGCAGCATAGGCTAAAAAGGAACTCACACTGCTAGTCCGGGGTACAATCCTAGGGATCTTAAGGTTGTCAGCCACTTCCTGTGTGAAATACCAAATGGCATCTGTAATTAAACATGCTATAGGATTATCAGACAATAATTGAGCCAAACTGTCGTGAAATGGAACGACACATCTGGCGTTAAGTTTATGAATTGATGCAACTTCTATAGTGGAAACTTCACTTTCTGTTAAGCCATCAGGGATTTTCTGTAAGGTGAAATAAGGGTATTGAGAGAGATCTGGACAATTATATTTGACGAGAATGATGGTGATATCGAATCCCTTGTGGTGAAGGATGTTTGCCAGCTGAATCATGGGATTTATATGTCCTTGGAATGGCAATGGAAAGAGCACTAAACGGCATCTTTTACTATGTTGCTGGATATTCTGGCCATGATTATCCATGATGAAGAAGACCCTATTGCTCGCCTCAGTATGCTGTGTCTTAATATTATGAGACGCAGGCTCAATATGTTCAATCAATCAAGATTCTTTTGGGAAGATTATAACTTATATTTCGAGAACCGTGCTTTAGGTACAGAAACGAACAAAATACACAGAGTAACGAGTCGGGTGGGGACTTTTGCCACGGATTAAATATTTTGTACACCATTCTTGACATCCTCTCACAGTAGGTGGCTGCTTCCGAAAAAAGCGGACCCCACCTATTGTGAGAGGCTGTCCACCAAGTTTGATCCGCCACCCACACAACAGTGAATAGGGTAGGGATTTTTGCCAATATTTTAATTACATGGCCCACCCTATGTGAGTGAAAATTCAAAATTCTCTATGATTTCTGACTTTTCTTTCCGTACTCACACATTATTCATATTTCAAAACTTTGAAAAATAGTGTTTCTGTCATATTTCCTTTTTTTTTTTCTGGCACGTACATACCCAAACTTACGTGTTTAATAGGGTGAAGAAAACTGTGAAAAATATGAGTGGACTCGGAATTTAATTTGATCTTTGGAGGGTGAGTGAGGGTGAGCGATAAAATATTGCAATATGCGTTATAGCAGGAGTGTGTCAGAAAATTTCGTGGTAGTAGCCTTTTTTGACAAAATCGTTGAAAACTTTTTTTCAAAATCATTTTCAAGAATGCATCTTCGTTGTATACGTAAATTTAATTTTTTTTTTCTTTATATCATTGTTTGATGATTATTAAAATGAATTTTTAGGAGAAAATAAATTTTAAAACAGTGATTTTTTGAAAAATGTGTAGTTAAAAAGTAGGAAAAAATTTAGATTTACTTACAGAATATTTTATTGTGAGAATGTGTGGTTGAAAATAAATTTAAGAAAAAAAGAGTCTTTTTTAATAATTGTCAAAACATGGACTACTTTCTAATCTTATATTTTCCAAAAAATCATTATTGTAAAACTCATTATCCAAAAAAAAAAAAAAACTCATTTTAGCCCCGATTTGACAATCATTAAAACAAAACTCTTTTTTTCTTAAACTAATTTTAAATTACATATGTTCACAATAAAATATTTTGTTCGTTGAATGATAAAACAGACAAAATTTTAAAATGTATTTGACTTTTTTTATAATGAGACTAGCAGTTCGATCGAATCTTTAAGCGGGTTTGTCTTTTTAGTACTATTGGTGTTAAAATACACTAATGTGGCAATAAAATGTATCACTTGATTCCATCTTTCATTGAACATACCGTATAACCCTACCTAAACTAGCATTATCTCACCAATATGCAAAAACCAATTGGTTCCCTATCCCCATTTTACCCCTCCTATTACAATTGCAAAAACCAATTGGAAATCAATTTTTTGAGGGGTAGAAATCTATTGGGTTCGTCCATGAAGGACAAAATTGACAATCAATTTTTTAAATAAGTGCACTGTTTAAGAATCTAAAAATTATGTAATGCACCCAATGACCTCTTGCCATGGTTGATTGACGAAGATAAGTGGTTAATATTTTGAATTCGAACTTTAGATTTTGTTGTTCAAGTAATAAAACTTTCAAGACGAGATGGTTGCACGAGATACTTTCTTTGAGGAGCCCATTTGACTATGTTCCCAGCACTATTTGTTTACAAATTCTTTTTATTTTGTCTATTGATTTAATACTAACAAAGCTTAGATAAAAAGTAATTAGTATATAAAGTCCTTATCTTTTACTATTGTGAAATGCGTCTTTACCTTTCATTGGGCAAAATGTCATTTCCATCCATTTTTTCAATTAAAAACTGTGAAATGATGAATATACACTCTATTTAAACAAAAACAAAAAAAAAAGGGAACTAATTGCGACCATAATCTCAAATTTTATAAAATGTGCAAACGAGTTTTAAATAAATTATTAATTGATTAATTAGTATATAATGTCTCCACCTTTCATTATTATTATGAAAGACGTCACTTTTCATTTTTTAGTATTTTCACCCTTAATTACACATCTAATTGCGCAAATCATCATTTATATCCATTTTCATCTAATTTCTCAATAACGCTTTGAAATGAAAAAAATACCCTCCTATATAAAAATAAAAAAAATAAAGATCTAATTTTTGCATGTTCAGATAAATGATAGAACCTAGTCTTCGTTATCTGGCCGAGAAATGTGACTCTGGCCTTTTTGTTTTGACTATAAACAATATAATGGAGGCAACCGAAAGAAATAGAGAATTTGTGTAACTATCTTATCTAAGAATTATAAAGAAAAATACCCCAGGCCAGGACAGGTGGGGGCCAATAAGGATGCGTCTCGTCCTTTTTTTATAAAGAAAAATACCCTATTTATAGCATTAGAGGTTACAGATAATTATAAAAGGAAGATTCTAATAGGGAAGTAATTGTAAAATGAAGATCCTGCACAATTTTTGAGAGTTGGAAAATATGATAGAATCATGCAAAATGTGGAATTGAGAATTTATTTTACTATTCTGTCTAATAATCACAAAAAGAAAGACCCTATTTATAGAGTTACAATCAAAAATAACTTTCACGGAATCAAAATAAAAGTGAAATAATCAAACTACAGCAGGAAAATATGAAAGAATCACTTGCCCTGTCTTTAACAACATGAAGACATCAATGTTTGCTACTTAGGCCAATTGGTAAGCTTGTGGTTGGAAAATCCCGGTGAAGTGTGGTCAATGCAGTTCTCACTTCTCATGAATTTCATATAGTGGGAATAAGCCTTGGGTTTCTGGTATCATCCCTTCTAGTAGTTCGTGATAAGAGGAAGATCTTTAACACTAAGGGGAGGAAGCGCTAGAAACTTGTTCTTCTAATCAAGCAGATAAACACTTGCAATCATTTTTCAATGCAAGTAATAATGGAAGTGCAATATTTGGAGAAAATGAAGCAAATATGTCCCAATCCACACCAACAAGTTCGCCAAACTTCCATCGAAGAAAAGCAAATGCATGGAATAAAATTTGTCATAGAATTGAATTGAGAATGAAGTTGTAATGTTCCACCTGCAAGATCATGAACCCAGTGTAAATCCATCCAATATCTGAAAAACCCAATTGTCGAAGTTCCCACTATACAGATACAAAGATATCGTGTTCTATAAAAATACATGTCAAACTATCATAGCAGTTCAATCCAAAAACGGAGAGGCAAATTACGAACCGCTGTATGGATGAAGTGTTTGTAATCATTGATCAATGTAATCAGGATGATGAGATGCAGCTTATTAGGCTTTCCAGAGTTTCATCTGAAGAACCACCAGGCCTCGAGGAAAAATTTGCCGTCTCTTTGAAATCTTCTACTCTATTTTTAATCTCTTCATATTCTTCATCCTCCATTAGTCTTCTGATGACCTTCTCAATAGTTTTCCTCTCCAAGCTATTCTCCAGTTGTACCCCAACTTTCCAAACATGAGTAACGTGCCTTGCGTTCACAAACTGGTCGGTAAAACATGGCATACAGATCAGCACAAATACTCTCCAGAGTCGAGTTCCAGCCATTGTGAGTCCAAAACGCTCCTACAGCAGGATGTGAAGGCACCTCTAGTTGAGGAGCCCATTTGACAATATTTCCTCTTTCTCCCAGCATACCTAAGAAACCACTAGGTAATGACTCTAGCCATTTCGAGCCATGAACTGATCCAGGTCGAATTACCCATAAGAAAGGACACTTGCTATTTGCTATCCCCCAAGCAATCTCCAAAAAATTCGTTTTCTTCTACTGCAGTTATACTTCCAAAGCTCACATATATTACAGATTTAGAGCCTTGTTTATCGAGCCAAGAGATAGAACTCTCATCTGGTTGTACCAAGCTACTTGAAGCAGCTGGAAAGTACTAGTGAAATGGGCCAACTGGGAATACTGGGGCTGAAAATTCTGGGCTAACTGCAGCAACTGCAGATCGTTCAAGTTCTTTAAATGAGTTGAAAACTACGCCTGAAGAAGCCCCATCCTTGCTACACTTACACTCTCCCTTCTTGCACATTTCTTTACACTCTTCCACGTGACAACATCTACACTCTTACTTTTGAACTCATCCATCATTTTCCTTCAGATACGGGGAATGTCAACCAAGTTATCTTGATCACAGGAAGATCCTTGACTCTTAGAAGAAGAAGTTCTGGAACAAGATCGTCTAGCAGAGAAGCTGCAGGAAAATAGGGAAAGAAGAGACTGATGGATCTCAATGATTGGGTTCTCAAGCAGCTGTTTTCAACTCTTACAACATATTCTGTATAGTTTTAGAAATGACTGGACTGGACTGGACATTATAATGATAAGATTTTTAACTTCTTTTTATTCAAGTGCTGTCAATTCTACCCGCTGGGGGACACAAGAGGGTTGGATTTTTTTATTTTTTTTATATAGTCTCGTTTGATATTGATTGATATCTAAATTTTAATATAAATCAAAGTTAACAATCAATTTTAATTACATATTTCAAAGGATCCAAAGCTTTTCAACTTCTATCAAAATCTACTAAAATTTTGATTTTAATCCCCACCGAATAGAAACAAAATCACAATGTATTTGAACTTTTTCTCTTTTCTCTTTCTCTCTCGCGACTCGCAACTCACGCCTTTTATCAAAACCTTAACCTTTCTAAATTTTTAGAATTTGTCTATAATTTCTCTACAAATTATGGAAAGGCTTTGATCTCTCTCTTTCCATCTTGACTTTGATCCCTTCTCCATGAGAGAAGGTGGGAAAGAAGACGTAATCTCAGGAGATCACTCATCTCGGGACTATGAATCTATCAATATACTCTATTGAGGCTTTTATCTCGGACTCCACATTCCCCTTAATGAAGGGAGGGACTCTTCACTCTCTCTCTCTCTCTCTTCCCTTCCATCTCCTCTCCTTCCAGTGGAGTGGCTTCGCTCATTTTCTCTGTTTACTTTGGCTAGATATGTAATTTCAAGGACAGCTCTTTCCTTTCCCTTCCTAACCTTGGGACGGTCAAACACCTTTTATGAAGTCTGATCCCTAATCTCCCGATCTCGTATATCAAGTATGTTCCTTTTATTTCTTCTAGCTCTAGCTTTTCAAAATCCTTATCGTCCAATAACGTATATAAGGTTAGAGCTCGTCCATCTTCTTATTACTACCAGTCTCCTCCTTGCCATCTCATCTTAGTCGCTGCTTTCCTATTAGTTTTCTTACTCTAATCTCGATGGTGTGAGAGTTGCTTTTGCCTAAGCTGTCTTTCATAAAGGTTGAACCCCAACCTTGAGGGTCTCCCACCGCCCCGCCCCTAGAGCATTGTGGAGGAGGTAAATCGCAGGATGTAGAGCTGTCATACTGGTGCCCACAAAGAGTCTAATTCCATACCTTGTAAAATGTAGGAATCGAACCATCACACTGTGGCTGACAGCTCAACAGAGACTACCTCACTCATATCCTTTGCACCACTGAGCTATGCTCGGGGGGCTTAAGCTGCATTTCATAGCTTTATTGAAGGGTGAAGACCTTGGGAGCTACTTTGTTACATTTATTACAAATATTTACTTCCTAAATAAATTTTCAACTAATTAGAACCCAAATTTCCATTTTCTCCTATCATATTGTGTATATAGAATATGTCTAAAATTATGTCCAATTTGACTTATATTTAACGAATTGTGTTTATTTGATTGATTAGTAGTATTGAATGTTGGTTACATGTTTTTCCTTTCGATTACTTAAATTGATTGTTTGTATCAAATATATTATAAATTTTTCATACGTAAATATGCATTTCTTGTGATAAGCAAAATATTAGTAAAATAAACGTTCGAAATCAAATGGATGAAAATAATGGACAAATTTTAATGAATGAATGTTTTTTAAATGTAAATCTGCATTTTTTCGAATCGAGTATGAATCATTCTTAAATTAATAACAAAGTATTCAATCTATACGGATTTTGATTGTGCCCCCTAACTCAAAATTCAATCTGTAGAACTATGTGTCATATGGTGGAATGTAATCGGTGGGGTTAATTGAAACTCGTTTGCGCTTTACAATTAAATTTTCTTTTTTCTTTTTTTCCTTTTTGTTTATTTAAAGAGAGGGTGAATTCGTCATTTTACAAGGTTTTATGGGGGAAATGATAAAAATATTGTGTTCCGTAAAATTGGGTGATTTAGGGAGATTTTGCGCCACAATGAAAGTCTATTAGATATTACAAAAAACATGCAAACATTAGGAGAGTAATGTGACGATTATCCTTTTTTTTAGCCCTATTTAGAGCAGTTAACGAATAATCTAACGAAATGGGACGGTAGAAAATTTTCACAAGGTTTGGATCATCTAGAAGATTTTGCACCAAAATGAAATGAGGCAAAGGTAGAAATGTCCCATTCTTTTTTTCTATCTATGAGAAATAATTGCTCAAAAAAGACCAAGTTTTTGTTCAGAATAATTTATAAAGTTGTTGATAAATTAGATTAAAGTAAACAATTAATTTTATTTTCATATTTCATTAAACTCACAACTTTAATCAACTTTATAATCACAAATTTCATCAACTTTAATTAAATATTTTAAAACTTTTTTTCGAAAGTTTTATTGTATAACTAATTTAATTTGGGTGCTTTGTTATGATATCACGTTAACATAATCCTTCAAACTTAACATTCACGTAGGACTCCACTTTTACTTTTACTAATGCTACTAGATAAATAGATATTCAGTGACTTAATTATAACAAATTAAAGTCAAGTAATTTAATTGAGCCCTTGTTTGGTAACGCTTCTTGGTGATTTTTTCTACTTTTATCCTTACTATCTTAAAAGAGTGAATCAACCGCTCACTGCTTCTTTCATAAACTTTTTCTCATATCTCATTTCTACCCTCTTATTATATCTCATTTTTTTTTTCCATATCTCATTTCTACCCTAATTTTTTCTAGTTGTACCATGTCTTACAACCCATTTTACCCTTATATTTTCATTTGTACCTTGTTGACTTTCAATAGCTTTTGAATCCTTACTTTTAAAAAAATATCCGCTTGCTTCTTGGGCAAGGCATCGTTGACTGTTCATTCGTGAAGGTTTTTTCCAGAGACAATTCATAGTGTTAAAAATATAAGTGTTTTCAACTTGATTGTATATGTATTGTTCACTTGTTAGCACGGTAAAATAATAATAATAATAATAATAATAATAATAATAATAATAATAATAATAATAATAATAATAATTTTTTACGCTACGCAGACACGAGTGGACACGGTGTCCACGTTGTGCGGACACCATGCACTTGATGTCCGCACGGCGGACACGGTGTTCACGCTGTGCAGACATAGTGTCCACCACGCCACATAACAGACACGGTGTGCTTGCGCAGCATCAAATTATTTATTTATTTATTTATTTTCATCCCTCGTTTTCATACTGCAATTCCTTAGTTACTGTTCGTTTTTCTAAATATCTTCCATTCTTCTATCTTCTGTTATTCATTTAAGTGTTAAGGATAATTTAGACTTCTGCCCACCTATACCCATAATTGTTGACTTCACAACCCCATTTTTGCTCTTGAAGGAGGTCAAAAGGAAAACGACAACTACTTTTACACGTTTTGCCCACAACATCAAATCCAACTTCGCTACATCAATTCCCTACCGACTGGCAAGATTTTTTGTACAAAAAAAATTCCCTTCAATGAGCTCACAAAAGCAATTGAAACTGCAAAAATAATAATAAAAATTCTTCCCGTAACAGTTGGTACAAAACTGAGACATACATTACAGTTTGCAACTTCTTCCACACCTTCTCTTCTTCAACCTACAACTATTTCATCTTTCGGTCTGCAAATTCCCCACTGCAATTATAAAAAGACTGCGAGGATTTGTACATTTGTGTTCCACTCAGGAAATCAGTTTAAAACTAAAATAGGTCTTCTAGGTTGTAACAGCCGGTACAAAGCTGCGAGATAAATTTCATTTTTCTCATTTGAAATTGTGTAGAAGTTCTTGAATAGACATCCTGAGGTATGTGTATTCCATATTCTCGAAAAAAAATATTTACAAGAATTTCGTTTAAACTATATTTCTATTAGTTTTTCACATATGCCAATAGGTTAATCTATTTCAGAGGAATCTTATTTCAACTTATGAACTGAGTCATATGCGCTAATAGCCTTCTTCAATTTGTGTTGGTTGTTTTTAGCTTCAACTATTCCATAACTTAGCATATTGTTGTCATGGATATCCCAAATACATGTTCTGACGGATGTAGTGCTCCTTTAAACTTAGAAACAATGTCCTATCGCCAACAATAAACTTAAAGGCAAAGAGAGCGCCGAAAAGGGTTTCACAATGGATGCATTCATCATCGCAAAAGAATAGCTCATCCTATATCATCTGGACATAATAATTCTGATGCTGATCCTATGTCATTCTGTGCAAATGCAGTATCCTCAACGAATCATGATTTCCAAGATTTTGAGGCTCTTACTTCAAACCAAGATTCTCCTAATATTTGTAGCTCTGCATTCCAAAGTGAATTTAATATATTAAACATACCGACCACTTCATATGTATCACCTACATGTGATACTTGTAAACATTGTGGTGCAAGAAAATTTTACCAGGAAAGTAAAGGCTTATGTTGCTCTGATGAAAAAGTTTATCTTTCTATGTCTGATTCACCCACTGAATTGTACAACTTATTTACGTCCAAAGAATCCAAAAATATGGAATTTAAAAAGCTTGCAAAAGGATATAATAATCATTTTGCTTTCACTACATTTGGTGTTAAATACGATAAATATCTCTTAAAATCATACAAAGGTATTTACACATTTAGGGTCAAGGGAAAATATATCATTATGTAAATAAACTTATCCCACAAGACAATAATCATTCTTATATCCAATTAAATTTTTATGACACAGACAATGAACTTAAAAATCGTATCGAAATTTCAAAAAACTTTGTTGAACATACATTGATTGTTTTAATTGAAATTTTGAACGTAAATCCATAAAGTAAATTTTTTAGGTCTTTAACTAATATGTCTAACCTGCAAAACCATGAAATACACCTAAGATACCATCCACGACTTGACCAACGCGTCTTTAATACTCCTACAGTATCTCAAGTAGCCAATGTATGGGTCGAAGACGATGAGAATGCTAATGTTCGCATCTGTGATATTATTATATATGGTCATTCTGATGATGCACATAGAGTTCATTAATATTACGGCTGTTATGATCTTTTGCAGTATCAATTACTTTTCCCATACGGGGAATCTGATTGGCATGAAGGTATTGGGAGATCAATGATGACCCATGGTCAACCTACTTCTCAANTTCCCATACGGGGAATCTGATTGGCATGAAGGTATTGGGAGATCAATGATGACCCATGGTCAACCTACTTCTCAATTTGTTGCTTTACCTTCAACAGTTACGTATGCAAGTGAATTTATTGAACACGAGGATGAAGGTTTGTAAATAAATTGTGTTCTACATTTCACTTATTTGTACCATGCACATGTTATAAATGGATGATCACTTCTTTTGTAGTGTTTCTTGGAACGAAGCAACGATCTCAGGTTTCTTGCAGAGAATATTATTCATACAAATTGTAAATTCACCCTTCCAGTAAGTCTGTTTTGCTTCATAGTGGTAAATTGCTTCAGCAATATATCGTAGACATATATGTTAAGATTGAAACTGCAAGATTAGACTATTTTCGTAATAACCAGAAACAAATTCGAGCGGAATTTTACCAGGGTATTGTAGATAGCGTTCAAAATGGAGAGACGAGAGGTTGCAATATTGGAAGAAAAATTATTTTGTCACAATCTTTTACATGTGGTCCTAGAGATATGCTAAAAAGATATTTGGATGCAATGACTATTGTGTAGCATTATGGAAAACTAGATATATTTTTTACTATTGCATGTAATCCAAACTAAAACACAATGAGGAGATTCAAAATCACCCAAGTTTAATTGCACGTATATTTAGAGCAAAATTAGAAGAACTGAAAAATGATTTATACAAAAAAAAATATCTTAGGTCCTGTTATTTCACATATATATGTTATCGAATTTCGAAAAGAGGTCTTCCTCATGCACATCTCATATTGATTTTCAAACGTGGCCACAAAATTTGTTCTGCTGCAAATGTAGATAAAGTAGTTTGCTGTGAGATTCATGACCAAAACAAATATCATTATCTTCATTCTGTTATTGTCAAACATAATCTGCATGGCCCTTGTAGGGATTTGAATCCCAAAAATGTATGCATGGACTCTAATAAAAAATACAAAAATAAATTCCCTAGGGATTATTATACTACTACTATATTTGGTGACAACTCATATCATATCTATAAACGTCGCAATGATGGTATTAGTATTAAAGTTAGAGGTCATATGTTGGACAACCAATAGGTCGTACCATATAATCGTTATTTGAGTGCAAAATTTGATTGCTACTTAAATGTTGAAGTATGTTCTTTTATTAAAGCTGTAAAATATTTATGCAAATATGTGTACAAAAGTCATGATTGTATTAATTTCTCAATTGCACCATCTGAAACAGTTTAAGAAATTGATGAAATTTCTGTTTATCAATCTGCTAGATAGATATCTCTACCTGAAGCAATGTGGAGGATTTTATCGTTCAATTTAGCAGAAAATTATCCAACTGTTTATTCTTTACAACTTCATCTAGTAAATCATCAACAAGTTCACTATGACGACGAAGATGATTTAACTACTATTATTGAGAATGAAAATACAAGACAAACAATGTTAGCAGAATTTTTCAGAGTAAATGAAGCAAATGAATTTGCTCGTACATTATTATACTGAGATTTCCCGACACATTTCGTTTGGAATTCATCGAAGAAGATTTGGACTCCCAAGAAGAAACATATTGTCATAGGCCGAATTGTTTCCGCAAATCCAACTGAAGGAGAATGATATTTCCTATGCGTACTTCTCAATCATATTCAAAGTCCAACATCATTTGATCATTTACTAACTTGAAATGGAGAAACTGCAAGTATATATCGAGAAGCGACACTTTTACATGGTTTATTAAGCAGAGACAATCATTGTGAAGAATGTATATTTGAAGCTATTATTTATGAAATGCCTACTTCCTTAAGATGTCTATTCGTTACGCTTCTTATACTCTGAAAACCTGATCATCCAAAGCTACTATGGAATAAATTTAAGAGTTATATGACTGATGAATACATACATGAACATAAACCTCCAGCCGCAGCTGAATTACAGGCTTTGGAAGACATAAATTATATTCTAGAATGATTGGGTAAAAACTTAAATGAGTATGGAATAGCGCCATTCAATGTTAATGTAGATGAAAATGAGAGATTTACAAGACTGATTGCAGAGGAGACAAATTTGGATATTCAAGGGGGTTAAGCTTGTGCAGTAAGCTTAAATAATTAGCAACAAATTGTGTATGATACTACATGGAAAAAGTAAATTGCAATTCAAGTGCAGTCTATTTCATCGATGGTCTAGGCGAAACAGGTAAAAAAATTTTATATAAAGCACTCTTAACTGGTGTAAGGTCACAAAATTTAATTACTTTGGCTACTATATCGTCTGGAGTATCTGCATCTCTTTTACCTGGAGGACGAGCAGCTCATTCAAGATTTAAAATTTCTTTGAAAACGGTAGGACAAGTAAGTTGTTCTGTTAGTTAACAATCAGCTTTAGGAACTTTGTTGAAATGTAGAAATTAATACTTTGGGATGAAGCACCTATGGTAAATCGTTGTGCCGTTGAAACTGTTGATAAAATGCTTAAAGATATTACTGAATGTAATTTACCTTTCGGTGGGAAATTAGTAGTTTTAGGAGGAGATTTCCGACAAGTTTTACAAGTAGTACCAAGGGAAAAAAAAAAAGATGACATCATGAAAGCTAGCTTAATTTCCTCTAACCTATGGCCTTTATATTCACACCTACCTTTGGTTGAGAACATGATAGCAAAATTCGATCCAACATTTTGTGATTACTTACTTAGTATTGGAAATGGAACAGAGTAAGAAAATAATTGTAATTGCATTAAACTTTCTAAGGATATAATTGTACCATTTGAAGATAAGATTACATCTCTAAAAAATTTAATAAATCATGTTTTCCCGAACATAGAAACGTATGTTGATAATTTACAGACAATGGCAAACCGAGTCATTCTCACGCCTCGAAATGAATGTGTTGATCATATTAACAGAATTTTACTTGATCAAATTCCTGGTCAAATGTACACATATTATAGCTTTGATGAGGCAATTGACAAAATAGAACAGAGCTTATAGGAAGATTTCTTGAATACTTTAACCCCAAACAGAATACTACCACAAGAATTGAAGCTTAAAATCAATTGTCCAGTAATGTTATTACGAAATATCAATCCAGCTGAGGGCTTATGCAATGGGACACGTCTTACTTGTAGGAAATTCGATAAAAATGTAATTCTTGCTGAAATTACAACTAGTGAATATTGTGAAAAACATTTTTTTTTACCGAGAATCCCTTTTTGTACTCTGAAAAGTGATCAATCTTCAATTCCATTTAAAAGAACTCAATTCCCAATTAGACCATATTTTGCAATGACAATAAACAAAGCACAAGGTCAAACACTTGAATTTGTTGGTTGTATCTACCTGAACCAATTTTGTGTCATGGTCAACTTTATGTAACATTGTCAATAGCTAAAACAAACAAATGTTTAAAAGTGCTACTCAAACCATCAAACACTGAAACTATGCACATTAGATGTACTAAAAATGTTGTATGCAAAGAAATTATTTCATTCATACATATTTAGAACTATAAATGTTTTGTAAGTATTTCTTTCACACCTCTTATCCACTATTTTGTACATAAATGTTGTACAAATTTATTTATATAACATTTTACCGATTATTAAACAGCTGACATATGGTATTATAATTTTTGTAAATTTTCCTCTTATGTTTATATATATACTTGTGTTTTCATTCATATTGTTCTTCCAATTGTTACTTAACGGAGTGTGAATCAAATAGCATACGATGACATAAGGGGGCAGCCGGGGGCTCAGGGACACGCCTTAAAAGGCGGGGATCGACTTGACAGGTCAGGTCCAGGGGGGTCAAGGGTGCAGCACCCCTCGTGGGGGCTCAAGGGCAACGCCCCCGAAAGGAATTCTGATTTGTAAACTTTTGTTAGCTTTAGTAATTTTTATTAATGTTTATGAATTAAATTATTAATAAGTGAAATTGTATTTAGTTTGTGTAAAATGTAAGCAAATGTTATCACCTAAATTTAATTAAGTNGTGAGCTTTTGTTATATTTTTAATTAAATTATTAATAAGTGAACTTGGATTTAGTGTGTGTAAAAAGTAAGCAAATGTTATCACCTAAATTTAATTAAGTAGAATAATGAATTGTTCATTTTTTGGCACAAAAAAAATTTGGTGCGCGCAGTGCGGAGCAATTGCTCCGCATAGTGCATAACACTCTACGGAGCATTGCTCCGCACTATGCGAAGTATAACTCCGTACACTGTACTGAATTATACTTCGCACTGTGCGGAGTTTCACTCCGCGTAGAGCGGAGCTGCTACTCTGCACTGCACGGAAGTGAATCCCAAGCATTTTGCCGACAAATAAACATTTTATTATTCTACTTAATTAAATTTAGTTTATGACATTTGCTTACATTTTACCCAAACTAAATACAATTTTACTATTTTTAATTTAATAATTCAAAAACATTGATACAAATTACAAAACGTCGTATTTATTTACAAATTAACTTAATTCTAGATAACATTCAATTTCTATTATAAAAAACACAAGATCATCCTCACTGAAAACACAACTAGATTCCATATGTAACTTCTCATTTTATAAATTTACGTAAACATATTTAATATTTCATAACAGACATTTCTAAATACTTCTTCCACTACTCGGTGCTAAATATTTAACTTTTAATATATTTAATACTAGATATTTTCTAGAACATGCTAACTTCTCATCGCATAATAGATATTTTTAAACTATCACATGGCCATTAACAATTTTCATTCATCATAACTAAACTTCAGAACTTTACTTACTATAATAATGTAATATACGACTGTCATTAACTTGTTCATTAAACTTATTATTAACTTCAATAATATTTTGTAGTTCAATTACCTTGATCTCCTTCTCATTTCAGTTTACATAACTTCAATACATTTTCACTAACTTATAAAATCCATATATAAATTCAAATATTATTTCACTAACTTATAAAATCTTCATCATAACAATTTCATTTTAGTTAAATAAATTATAAATTCTCATTCCAGTTATTATTTATTCCGTAAATATGTTTTCGAGTACTTCATTTCCTATTGATACTACATATCTAAATTTACATATTTAACATATATAATATTAGATATTTTCTACGACATATAGCTTTCCTTCGTACAATTGATATTTTTATTCAAGCTCACAATAGATATTTTTAAACTAACACGTGTATATTAATATTTTTCATTTACCACAATTAAACTTCATAATTTATTTTAAACACTCCATAAGAATACAAGAAAAAATCTAATATCTCTTTTATTTTTTAAATTATCAGTTCTTTTTATTTACGTTTTTCTTAATTTACAAAATTAAACATTTTTACTACGTTCAAACTTGCCTTCGTCTATTTTAAAAATATAAAAACACATAAATAATTCTAACTCCTATTATTTTATAATTGATTTTCTACTTGTAACTTTTAAATATTTTAAACAAATAAATAACATTTAAAACAGAGTAAATACAATTTCAATTTTCACTGATTTAGTATTTTTATTTTATTCCATGGAGACGGTAACAAAACAAGTAACTATTATACCACATTAGCAATTCTAACTTTACCCCGTCCACTATTATTGTAACGTTCAACTGGGTAACACAGTTACAGCTACAATGTATGATGCTAATATTACAGCCCTTGCTGACCAATTAATACTCTAAAAGATGTACATAATCTTATATGCAACTGTCAAAGATAACAAAAGTCAATTTAAAACTGCACCTAAAGAAAAGATTTGGAGTATAACAGGAAGAACAAAGGTTAAAGAGCTTACGGAAAATAACTTGGACTTCTTGTTTTCTAAATATAAGATCACTCCATTTCATGCACTAGAACATCATATGGACAACAATACAAACATACGTAAGAATTCTACCACGTAAACTGTACACACAATATTTTCATGTGATGTTTCATAATATTTAACACATGCAAAATACATGACAGATAAATTTTTTTTAACAATACAGATGTCACTGGTGTTGCTATAGAAGTTCGACAAAAAGGATTATACAAACTCATTTTGGTACTCAAGTCAGTCTTCAGGATGTCATATTGATAGATAAAGATTTTCAGATGGTGATATTAACTCTATGGGACACTTTCGTTGAAAGAGAATGCATAACTATTCTTCAAAACTTACCAACAAAACATGTGATATGGGCTACAAATCTTAAAGCTTCTTCTTTCAACGGTAATCACAACTTCACCATACGCTTTCGTTTCAAATAATATAAACAAAAATAAAAATAAAAAATAAATATAATTATTATTATTGTCTTCCTTCTACAGGCATCACACTCTCTATTAAAGCGAGTAGCAACATTTTCATTGATGATGAGTCATTACAAGTGGCAGACTAGTACTGATGGCAAAAAAAACCCGAATCGCCGCCCCTTCTCGCCGAACCCGCCCCGTGAAGAATTAAAAAAAATTAATGTTTAATTTTTGACATTGTTTGTTTCGAGTGTTTGCTTTGGATAGTGATGTAGTTAGTTTGAGTATTATTTGATTAGTATTTTAAAATTTTGAATTTGTATTTTAAATGAAAATTTTTTAGAAAGAAAAAAAACGGTGCAGGCCCGTGCCCCGCCTCGCCCGGTCTAAGATGGGGCGGGAGTGCCCCACCCCGTTGCCATCTCTACAGACTACAAAGAATGGTATTAAAACATATTTAAAACATGTTTTACCTTACCTTCTTCCCACTAAAATATAACAGAATACTATATTTTATGTTCTATGTATAATCGCCTTATTAATTTTCGCAGGGTGTTAACTAATAACAAAAGCCTTGACCAACTTATGGATAGAAACTTATTGATTCATGTGAGCCCACAAAAGCTTTCGCCCCCTACAAATAACAAATTCACATCTATTGCTGAATTACTGGGAGTCTACTTAGATATTTTTTCTAGATTAGATATACATAACATATATACTGCTAACGATCCAAGCTCAGTGGTGCAAGTAAAATGAGTGAAGTAGTCTCTATTAAGCTGGCAGCCGCAGTATGAGGGTTCGATTCCTGCATCTTACAAGGTATGAAATTGGACTCTTTGTGGGCATCAGTATGGCAGCTCTTGTACCCTAGTCTGTTGAGGAACATTTCGCGATTTACCTCATCCACAATGCTCTAGGGATGGGGCAGTGTGAGGCCCTCAAGGTTGGGTTTCAACCTTATTTTTACTAACGATCCAAATACTTTTTACGCTTGCCTATATTCACAATTTAATCATACTTTTTTCCATCAGAAAAAATTTTATTGGACCAAAGCCTGTTGGATAATCATTACGACCTATCAGAGATTTTGGTATATGTCCTGCACCAATTGTAAGAAAACGTCAACTACAAACTTAGGACAAATTCCTAAATGTCGCTTCTGTAAATACGAGCATGCAAAGGCTAAACTTCGGTAAATCATGTAATTAAACATATATTTACATATCCAATAATTTTAGTATCGTTTAAACGATAGAATATACTTATTTCAAACTGATTTTATATCCAGAGCTAATGCTTTTGTTCAACTGAAAGACACAACTGAACAATTAGATGCAAACATCATTGGTAAGGTAGCAGAAGCTTTACTGGAAACCAATGCCGATACAATAATGGAATACTTCCAACAGGTAAATCTTACACAATAATAGTTTTTACGAATACTTGTTTAAACATACAAATATACTAACGAGGTACACTATAACTATCATAGAATGTAGATACAGTGGTAAACAACCTCGGTCAAACCAACAGTGAAATAGAATTACTGTTTTATCTTAAAACCAGTCAATAAAATCGAGATCCACTTGAGTACCGTTATGAAATTATTTTTGTCTTCAACCTTGCACAACCAATTACTGATGTTGATTTCGCAGACACAATGATTGAAGTAAATCCTTTAGATATGAACAGTCATGATTTACCAATTGAAATAACCGCCAGCGTCAACGAAATAGATAAAAAAGGAAAACGCAAGATACCCGTATCTTCTGCAAAAAGACATCTCTTCTGACAGCAGTTGAAAATATTGAAACAAAATTGAGCGATAAAAAAAATTCGAAATCTCCTGATGACACAGCCAATGTTCCAACTTTGAGAAAATAACATGAATCATGAAAATATCTACATTTATTTTGTACC
>CAIGRP010124347.1:0-22566 GCA_903798385.1 Fraxinus cuspidata | reverse complement strand
TTAGATATACATAGTAGAAATTGGCGGCATAATACGTGGTTTGCAAATATATATATTTTTATAATACAAAATAGGTCGGTATATGCAACAGTACCCAAACCAGTTCCAAACAGGATTAATGTGAAAACTAATGTGACAAAAATGAACAGTGAATCTCACATTCACTCTTTTAAGAGAATGAGGGAATTATGCAATTGTATCCAAGGGTAACACTAAGACAAAATATACAATGACATGAACTACTCTTCATATATTTTTCTCTAGTAAATATTTTGTATTAATTTGTTGCTAATGTCAATTTTGAAATATTGTATTGAGATATAAGAACTTTTGGGGTAAAAAGGTCTGAGCTTTCTCACGTTCAAATACAATTTTCTTACCTAAATTAAAATTAAGAAAAAAAAATAGTATAAAGATAATGACATCATAGGAAATATATTTTCATTTTTGTGGATAGTTTTGTAAGCCCCTGTTGGTTTGGCTAAAAGTTGGATTATTAGTAAATTTTAAGAAAATTGTAGGTTTCATAAAATGTATAACTGAAAATGAATTTTAAAAATATGATGGTCAAACGAGAGCTAAGTAACAATAAGAAGAATCTTACCTGTTGCAAAACAAGCCAATTGGTAATAACCCGTGAAAGAACTTATACTATTTGTTATGAATATTAAAGTCCAAAAATGACAAGATGAAAATAATGAATTACACAATAACACAAGATTTACGTGGAATCTAAATCCGATAAATCCACGTGCAGAGGGAGAATTTCAATATACCAAGAAATTAAAATTGTTTTACAAGATTTGATACTCTCAATTTACTCTAAACAATCATCTCAAATTTCTAACGTCTATAATAATAATTTTATTGTTACTCGAGCCTTTGAATAGCCTACACCACGTAGAGTATATATAGGAGCCCAATATTGGTGTTTTAGATGAAGTGGAGCACAAGAATCCTAATAAAAATCAAATTAGAAGACTTTCCAACCGTTCGTTGGTGCCGCGGCGTTGACCTAGGCATACATTCCTTGCGCCCACTGTGCCGCCTCCTCTTGCGTTGTCGGCACCTAGGCGCTCCATCTCGACTCCAATGTTTCCAAAACACTTTCATCCATTCCAAAGTTCTTTACCTAATCAAACTTTCAATCCTTGATAAAATTTGATCTCTACCGATCCGAACTTCCAAACCAAAATTATTTAGACTTCTTCCATGAACTAAATTTTAGATCAAATAAAATTTGAGTCATATCATAACAAACTCCACCTTGAAACAAATTCTATAGCAATGAATCAAGTCTTCACTTTTCAACAAGTCATTATCCATCCCTTCCACCATATTCTCTTCGGGCATACTTAGCAATTGTGAACAAAATTCAAGCCTTTCTTATCAGCAGAATTATCTTGGGTCCTAAACCTGCTTGAATAATCTCGTTCACTATCAACTCCACATGAGTTATCAAACCTGCTCAAAGTATCCCCACGAGCAACATGATCAACAAGATCACAACTAGCACCATCTAAGTTACTGGCAGGTTCTCCAATATCATTGCTCTAATCACCATGAGCAACAATATCACAATCAACTCCATCTGAGTTACTGTTTATCAAACCATAAGCTATAGCTTTATCCAAAGCGATTGTCGAACATTGCAAAACATATAACCGGGACTTTCTGCCCCTTTAACACAACTCAGGACCTTTGTTAACTTTCAGAACTCCACCTCCATCGGTATACATGTACCTTTTTGAATCAAGAATATTCAAAGAGATAAAATTTCTATTTAAACTTGGGACATTTCTCACTAAACCAAGTGTTACAGGTATTTTATAAGGTTCAATGTTTTCCATCATCACAGAATCCTTTGTGACTATTTTATATGATGAAAATCAATCCCGATTAGAACACAAATGAACAAGTGCAGGCCATATCAAGAATCCAATCCTTATTAGGTTTGAAGTCACCGTCAGAAATCGCCAAAAGATCTTCATCATTGCAGTCTTTTTTTGCAAGACTGACATCACCAAAATTTTCTGTCCCTTTTGACCTGTAGTATCAAACTAATTCATGTTCCGCCACTCATATCAATCATTCTTCATGTGTCCATTGTTATTGCAATATCAATAGACTTTATCACTGTGATTATACCCCTTCCATGATCACTCGTCTTTCTCTCACGAACAACAAAACCATTTGCCTGGGCTACATATCTGACAACCAGCTGCTTTATCTTCTCATTAAAATAAAACGCGTCATGTACCTCGTCATAGTGGGATAATCTCTACTATAAAAGATGGTGTCCCTAAATGCCATTTATGAAGCGGGTAATGAACATAACAATATCAACCCTAAATCCTCTTCATCATACTTGACCTCCATGGTCTCCAAATCAGGGACGATTTCCTTGAACACCGATAGATGATCTTCCAAAGATCTACCTTCTATCAAGTTATGAGAATATAAGCACTGCTTTAGATGCAATTTGCTGGTTAACTCTTAATGATGCATAACTACTCTAATTTCAACTATAATACAACTGCACTTTTCTTCTTTACCACGTCTTGAAAATTTTGGTTTGAAAGATGAAGATATATCTGTGATAGAGCTTTCCTATCCTTGCATCGCTTCTTTATAGTTGTCATTGTTGAGGGCATCTTATCTAGCCTCAATAGAGAATCATCTAAATCCAATTGGACAAGAACTATTAGCATCTTAATCTGCCACAAAAAAAATTTCTGTTTCGATCCAATAGGTGAATTTCAAATTTCATAATTGCTATTCCTGAAACAATCAACATTGTTCAATTCTCACTTTAGTAACCAATCCGGCCCTCTAAAGAACCATCAAAACCTTGGTTCTAATACCAATTGTTGTAAAATAAGTCAATTTACAATAACTCGATGATAGAACTTATACCACTTATTATAAATATTAAAGCCAAAAAATATGGTATGATGAAAAGAATAGATCCACAAGAACACAAGATTTATGTGAAACCCAAATCTAGGAAATCCACAGACAGAGACGAGAAATTTCAATATACCGAAAAACTAAAATTATTTTGCAAAATTTGAAACTCTCAATATAAATCTAAACAATTTTCTCAAATTTCTAATGTATATAACAATGATCTTATTGTTACCTGAGCATTTGAAGAACCTACACCACATAGAGTACATATAGGAGTTCAATCTTTGTGTTTTGGATGAAGTAGATGACAAAAATCTCAATAAAAATCGAATTATGAGACTTTCCAAGCCGTCCAGGTGGAGCTGTGGCAACCTCCTTGGCTCCCCAACGCCACCGCTAGGGCATCGACTTCCTCTAGCCTATTTTCTTTTGGGGCGCCTAGGCACCCATTCCTTTTCCCCGGTGCCCACTGTGTCGTCTCCTCTTGCGTCGTCATCTTTGATGAAATTTGATCCCTTATCAATTCGGACTTTCAAACCAAAATTATCTAAACTTCCTCCATAAACCAAACCTCCAAATCACATGGAATTTGAATCATATCATAACATTATCTCTAATAAAAAAATTAAATAAATATAAGAAGTGTCTATATAATAAACACGTTCCTGCATTGTTTGCTCGAGCGTGTGACGCGCATGTGGCTCTTGTGTTGAATGTGATTGAGGAGTGGGGAAAACAAAGCAGTGAAAGTCGTGGTGGGGGTATTTATAGATGCAAATGGGCTAAGAAGGACCATTATCGATGATATTTTTAGGGTCGTCGATCGTTATTCATCGGCTTTATTTTTTGAATCACTTGCTCAATTCTTGGTGGGTTTCAAGGATCATAGATCACTGACTGAATTCGAAAACATTAAAATAGCTACAAATTGACGATCAACATTCCCTCTCGATGGCCTAAAAAGTTCAAATCAACCATTACGATGTTGCTTTAAATTCTGGTATCTTTATCGGCATGTATTGACTTGGAAATTAATGTGGGAGCAGTTAAATTAACACCAATAAATAATCAACCACGAGTTAAAGCAGTTGCCATCACAAAATTCTATTGCTTTTTTTTTTTTTTTAATAGCAATAACGCAAGAATGAATGGATACCAATAATTACAAGTCTTAAAGCAGTTGCCATCACAAAATTCTATTGCTTTTTTTTTTTTTTTAATAGCAATAACGCAAGAATGAATGGATACCAATAATTACAAGTCGATCTTCACATGGCTCGTGATGAGACCTTCTAACTCAACAACAATGTACTAACTGATTTTTTGGTTCAATATCGACGTATTTTGATCTTTTAGAGGGTAACTCTATTTTTCACACTTGTGTTACATTTTGATATATATATATATAAATTTTTTTTTTTTTGATTTTTTTTTAGTCCTCACTAACTAATGCTTTGTTACCTTTCTAAATTCCTATATGGGCAACTTACAGAAATATCCTTAAAATTAGAGATCTTTTGAAAAATCATATGAATAGTGTTTTAGAAATAAAAAATATTGCAAGTGTCATTTTTTTAATAAAAAAGTGACATTATATGTCAAAAAAGTGGCAAAATGTCACTTTTATTTTAATTGAAAGTGACAAAACTAAATAAAATGGTGATAAATAATTTAAAGAAGTGACAAAAACTTAAAAAAATTGACAAAGAATCCAAAAGGTGACAAAATTTTTTTTTTTTTAAATGAGAAAATTAATTTGAGCGTAAGTAATACAAAAAATTCTAATGTCTTCATTTGATATGCAGGCAAATGGGAAAAATATAACAAATATAAAAGTGAGAAAATAATTGAAATTGTTGTCCCAATATACACAAACAACAAACTTTGTTAAAACGTAAATGTCACTTTTTATTGACTTTAACTTAAATTAAAATTTAGCCCTTATTTGAGACACATCAAAAATCTCATTCTCATTCTTCTACTCATTTTCAACCACACATTTTTCAATAAAATAGTATTTTCTATCACATCAATAACTTTTCCTTCTTTTCCAACCACATATTCTCCATCAATCTACTATTTCCAAATACATTCTTTCAAAATAATGTGACTCAAACACACTCTTAGATTTTAATAGATACAAAACATGGTCTTAAAAATGTGATAAAAACTGAAAAAAATTGACAAAATTTTAGAAAAAGTAACAGAAAGAAAAAAGTGACAAAACATTCAAGAAAATGAATTTATTAACTAGCATGTAAACTTGGATTTGAAAGCTATTCAATAAAGATTCAAATACATGTTCAAACAAGACTATATAAGTTAGTATGGATTGAAAACTACAACAAAAAAGTGTACCACCTTGAGCACATTGTGAACACAAACATTTTGATTATAACATTGAGCACATATGTGAACACAAACGTTATGTATGCAGGTGAATACAATATCGTTACAATAGGTACTTTTGCGTGCTGATAGTTCAAGAAAATAGAAAAAATGAAAAGATCAATAAGAATTACTCTGCGAACCTACTTAGCTTTCTCAATTTCAAGAGTTCATGTCCCATGTTAACATTGTTTTGAGCCACATATATTTATCCTAATTAATCCAAAACAATGCCACAAAAAAACTAATATTAATTAATAATAAATGCAATCATAAACAATAAAATTACGATATGCCTTTTGTGCACTCCACAATTGTCTCCTCCTCAAACACACACACACGCACACACACAGAACACGTACAAAAAGTTCCCAAATTACTTACATAATCCATCTATGATTTTCCATTTCTGGGTTTCTATCCACCCCTTATCTATACATGTATTTCATATTCATTATCTGATCTCATAAAGTGAACGGATAATATTTGTTCCCCATTTTCAGGCATTACATAAATTCTAAAAGAAAATTTTCATTGTCATTCAATGCGTTTGAGTTTCAACCCATCAACGTTTGTAAACCAACCCAGATCAAATTTTTCAGTAATTATTACAGTGAAGATTAAATTATTGCACTGTTCATTGCTTCCTATCAATTCCGTGAAAAATGTTATTGTCTTCCACATCATCTTCATCAACATTGTCAATGGTGGCGCAGAGGGGTTTGGAGGTGGAAATCGGAGGGTGGATGTTGGATAGGGACGAGGAGAAGAATGCAGAGTCTCCCATTGGGAAGAAGTTTAAGGAGGAGAAGTTTTCGATTTCATGGTGAGAGTTCGCAACGGTGTAAACTGTTCTGTGTTTCTCTTGGTGTGTTGTTCGATATGTTTTTTTTTAGAGTATTGGGCCTAATTTCTTCTTCTTATATATTAAGAGAATATCATCACTTGCATTTTCATTCCATTCCTTGTAACCAGCGCTTGGACCCAGCCCATGTAAAAAACTTATATCGGGCCAACCTTAGACGAATTGACTCAAGTTTACTAAACTCACGTATTATCTTAAAAATCGTGAAGTAATGCAAGAATGGGCGAGAACGGACAAGAAGAAATATAGAAGAATGCAGCTAAGTTTACAACATTTATTGACACAATGGTTGAAATCATATGTTGTCAAAATCTTAACATGTGATGTAGAAAACAGTTTTTAAAAATGAATGAATATGATGATACCAAATATAATGTTGTCAACCAATACTGTTAAACAATATTATACATGTGGCATGATTCAATATAGAAAGTGAGAGGAGGTACAAGTATAAAGACTTGTACGAAATTGACACGAAAGTACGAACATATTTGTTGGGGCTGGACTATTAACGGGCTGAACCGCCCATTTGCTTACTTTTAAAAGGTTGGGTCCGTTTGGAATGTAGATATTTAAGAACATCGTATATAAAATTCAAATTCCGAGAAAATAAAAAATCAAAATACAATAAACACTGATAAATTAATAACCTTGAGATCAATAATTTTTCTTAAATTAATAAAAATCTTATTTATGAAGGTAACTCTTATTCTGCCAGGATTATATCTAATATCCTTTTATTGTAATTAAGTGAAATAAATATTTCATTTTTTCAAACTAACCATTTTCGAATAATTTTATTAACACGATTCATGAACGAACCATTTCTAAAGTAGAATTTATTTTTCCAAAAATATAACATCACATTTTCATACTGCATTATTCTCTATTTGTATTCATTTAATCAAATCGACATCTATAACATTAAGAAACAAGCAATTCTGGATACATATTTTACGAAGTCCTCCTCTAGAAATATCATGTGGAATTAGTTGCATAATAATTTATATTATAAGCATGTCGAATAAGGACACTTATATTGTAATTAATCTATTATCATGTAAAAGTATCAAATTATTCGGTTAGCCATTGTTTGGTGGCCATTTTTTGGAAAAAAATATTTTTTTGAATAGTGAATTTTTGGAGAATGTGTAGTTAAAAGTACGAATTTTTTTTAAAATTTTATGTGTTAAATATTTTATTGTGTGATTGTGTTATTGAAAATGATCATGTAAAAAAGAGTTTTAAAAAATTGGTGGACAAATAGAGGCTAATATGTTGCCCTAAGTTGAGATCAATAAAAGATATTATTTAATCTCAAGAGTAACAATTTATCAACTTAGTTCATTGAAGGTTTAGCCATCGTTTAAGAAAAAAATTAAACGATTATGCATTCAGTTAGAGTCAAATTTTAATTTCACTCACAAATTCATAATAAAATGCTGAAACTAATATTCTACTCTTATCAAATTTATAAATTGAATTTTTAATAGTGGCTTATAAATTTGCCAAATAGTGGCTTATCCCCGTTTGGTAGAGATTAAAATTTAATTAAAAATTAATTTTAATCAAGTATTTAATGGGACTTATAACTTTATAACTAAATATTTCATTAATTTTTTTAATCAAAATTTACTAAAAATCCGATTTTAATTCCTATCATATAGGGCTTATTGTTTAAGAAGTTGATATTATGCTCATATTTGGTGTACCTAAAAATTAGAGAATTTTAACAAAATTGATAAAATATGCAATTAAGAAGTTGACAAAAATTATAAACCTATAAAATTTATGATTTAAATTAATTATTGTTAAATTTAAATTTTATCAATTTTTTAAGGCACATTAGTGCCAATAATAAGCGACGACAAGGATTAAGGACATTTTTAAATATAAGATGCTCTCTATTTTAAAAATTTAAGACTTAAAAATTATACTTCAAGAGACACTTAAAATTAATATTTTAATTTAGAGAGTGAGTTTGAAGGAAAATAATATACTATTTTCGTCTCATTTATATAGTCTGATTTTTTTATACAAATTAAGAAATATTTATTGTTATTGAAAAACAATTTTTATAAAGATTTTTTCTAGTTTACCATTATTTAATTATCAACGACCAGTAGTAAATAATATGTTTTTGTCCATGTTTTTAACAAGAAGTGGGAAATGTGTGTATGTATTTGGATAATTTAAAATAGGTAAATTAAAATTTGTACAATTTCAAAATTAAGTACGAGGAATTGGTTATAATTAGACAAATTAAATAAGGAAATATTAGTAGATGAATAAAACAAAAACTTTCTTAATAAGGAAACATGACTATATAAATGAGACAAAGAAATAAGGACAGTCAGCATATATAAATGAAACCGATGGAGTAATAATTTGAAGGGAATCTAGTGAAACTAAAATATGGAAAAAAATCATAAATATTTTTTGGGAATAATAAAATTAAACCCCTTTTTTTTATGGCTGTTATTTCCCAAAAAAAAAAAATGATACTTTGAATAGTGATAATTTTTTTTTGGAGAATACGTAATTAAAAAGTATGAAAAATTTTTGTGTTTACGAGCAAAATATTTTATTGTGTGATTGAGTGGTTGAAAATGAATATACGAATTAAATAGTTTTGTTTTGAAGGGAGACAAATATGTGCTACGAGTCAGAGTGGAATTTAGTTGGAAAGAAAATGAATTATAGGGAATTGAATCGCCTATAATTGTTTTAGAATTGCCAATTAATTGTGTTTGATTTGTATAATTTTTCACCTAGAAAATATTGAAATTTTGGATCTTTCGGTGTTCGTTTGACTTTGTTTTCCATGAAAATTGTCCATGAAAGGGAATTTTTTATTTTTACAATTGTTCATAGAAATTGTTTTCATTGCAAAAAATAATAATGAAAAAAAAAAGGTGGAAACCATTTTCCCACCAAAGTATTGGGAAAACCAATTAAATAAAATATACTTTTTTAAAATAGAAGAACTCTTGGAGATAGGGATGACAACGGTGCGGTTTCGGGGCGAAGCACCCCCGCCCCGCATTAGACAGGTTTAGGGATAGCAAAAATATTCGGCGGCTTGGGCCAAGCCCCATTTTGGGGCGTCGGCTCGAGCCGGGCTTGGCCCATATCTAAGTAATATAAGAAAAATTTTAATTTTTCTTAAATTTAAATGTATTTTTTATATATTAATATTTAGTTATTATCTATAACATGCATAAATTGTACAAATTTTAAATACATTATAAATAATTATAAATTTATAATGAATAAAAAAAAACACGAGCCGGCTCGGCCCGCTAAGGCTTAAGCTGAAACTCGCGCCGAGCCTCTTTTTTTGGCCAACTTTTGTTAGACTCAGCTCGGGCCCAAAAAAGTTCGGACCTATTTCTGGCTCGGCTCGTTGACATGGTTCCTGCCCCCTTTTTTAAAAGCATTTTCAGTTAAAATACAAATTTTCAAAATTTTAAAATTCAAAGCAAATAATACTCAAACTAACTATATCAATATTCATAGCAAGCACTCGAAACAAACAATATCCAAAATTAAATATTTTTATTTTTCACTGGCGGCCCTGCCCCGCAACCCGAGACGGGACGGTGATCCCCGCCCCGCCATCCCCATCGGGGCAGGTCTTTTCCGCCCCCATTCCGGTCGGGTGGGGTCGGGTTTTTTTGCCGTCACGACTTGGAGATGTCTAATTTGCATCAACAACGAATCTATACTAACTGTAGAAAATCATGCTACATGTATATCATTTTTTATATTTTTCTTTATAATGTGTCGCATGATAAAATATTATTGGATAGTTTAAAAATAAAAACAATTTTCTCGCCCACAAATTTCAAGAAAACAAAAATAATGTAAAAAGAATGTAAAACAAAGAATGTAAATTTAATTAAACTGCAAAAGGCACGTTGGTTCATTAATAGTAGAAGTGTTGCCACATCAACATGTCAACATCGTCGTTTGCTTGCAAATTACGTCATAAGGATCCCCACTTGTTGCGTGTCTCCTCTAACGCGACAACATTTCACTCGTGTATCCGAGGTGGCCGCATGGATTTTCAATAATATCATGTTTGTAAGCTTTTAATCAGTAAAAATTACTTTTAATTAACTTTTTATACTTCAAAAATGTCAGAACACATTACTTTTTTTTTTTATATTTAACTTCTAAAAATTACTATTTTTAAAATAACTTTTAACTTAATCTATTACATTTTTATCAATAACAGTAATTATTTATTTTCATGTAAAGCTTAGCCAAACATGTCTTAGTAATAGGGCCGGTGTCGACTATAGACAGTGTAAGCAAAGCAGCTAGATAAGGCCCCTCATACTTCATAGGTTGAGAGCTCCCATAATGATATATGACTTTCATATTTATATGTATATATTAACTCAGAAGTGTATATCAAATAAAGTTGGCTTAATGTCCCGAAATTTTTAATCATGCTTAGTGAAAAATTGATTAGAACCCTAATTCTTGATTGATGGTTCCAATAACAGCATCAATTATATACTCATCTTTCGAGCAAACAAATATCATCTTTCGTCTAGAGTGCTAAGATTGAAAATAATTGATATAGTTGAAAATAAAATTTGAAGTACAAAAGTTTGATATATATTTAAAATAATAAAAATTAAATAATTACATATATTAGAGGTGAAGCTAAAATGTTATAAAATTGGAAGTATGAAAATATGAGTGAAAGTACATATAGGAAAACAACATGAGTTCATGTTTGATTTGGCAAACTAATTTAAAGTTAAATGGTAGAAATGTGAGGCAAAAACATCTACCAACTATTTCATGTTTAAAACAATTGGACCGTAGTATGATAAATGGTTAGAAAAATCAATTTTTAGAGTTTCAATTCAATTCCTCGATGATATAACCCAAAAGGAAATAACATACCAAAGGAATTTTTGCAGCGTTGATCTCCCACTTATAATAACTAGTTATAGTTGAACATGCGTTGCACATTATTTTGAAATACTTTATTAAGAGTCGTGAAAGTAATATTGACTCTCTATTTACCCTTTTAATCTAAATACTGGAGAAATAAAAGCCCCTGGAAATAGATGTTAATTATTATACATGACCGCAAATAGTGAAATGCATAATTGATTGTGAGTAACAACTAAATGCATTAATGAAGATGAATGACAAATACGATACGTGAATTAACGTGAATGTTAATTAATTTAGAATTAATACCAATAAATATATACGTGACAATGAATGTTAAATTATTTATACTAAATGAATATAATTTAATATCAAATTAAGTGAATCTGGATACTAATTAGCATAAACGGACGTGAATAATAAATCGCATTCTTGAATATGAAATTCTAATTAATATTAATTAAATGAATGTCAATGTCAATTAATTGAAAATTAATAATAGGATTATGGATATGAATGTGAAATTCTAATTAATATTAATATTAATTAAATAAATATGAATGTTAATTAATTGAGAATTAATAACAGGGAATACATGCATTAATAAGGATTTAATACTATTTATTATAGTTTATAAATTAAATACATATTGAAAAACGAAAAATAAATCATATTAAAATGATTGAATTGTAGTAGGACTATAATTGTCCAAAAAATGATTCTAATTTGATATGATATTTAATATATAATGATATAGTATTCTAGATCTTAAAGCAATTTTCTCATATCTAAGTAATAACATATTAATTTTGCTACGTTAAAGTTGGTTTCCATTTATTTGACTTGTTAACAATCTAACTAGAATTGTACGCACTGATATCACTTGTCAGAAATTGAACCAAATTGAAGGCAAGATAATAGACAAAATGAAAATAACAATCACAAGAACACAGGATTTACGTGGAAAATCGCGGGTAAAGGTGGAGAATTCACTATATCAAAAGTAAGGAGTTACAATATGTTAGATTGGATCTCACAAGACTCTCTACTGAATATCTCTATCTGCGAGTCATTCTCTCTCTATAAACAAGATCCCCACTTTTGTTATGTTTTCACTCTGTGTAATACACTACAAATTTATAATGTAACAATCCTTGACATACAAGAGAATTAATACATGAAGAGTTTAATATAAGATGAAATCTCAATCTAATAGGTAAAACCAATAATGAAATATTTGAAGTTGAAAAGGAGTACAAAGACTGCAAAAATCGCGAAACAATCTAGGCATGGATATTACTGTCGCTCGAGTGACCTAGCTCATAGCTAGCAAGCAACCAAGGTAGCGCTCGGGTGCTGCGTCTCTAGAAAAATCTTCTACAATAGTTTCGACTGACGCCAAGGTGCTCAAATCCCTGCTCCCGATCTATGTCCCAACAAATCCTTAGTCTATTTTTGACTTCTTTGACTCCTTGTAGTCTTCTACTTCTTCAAAACTTCCCCAAAACAAACAACTAACTCCAAATATAATTCCAAAAATAATTTCAATCAAATACTTAACAAGAATTCGGATTACACTGAAACCCTAATAAACTTCACATTGCACGAATTACAATGCCAAGAATACAACTTAACTAAAATTCCAGAAAATTCTTCAAAGAGAACAGTTCAAACAAAGCATACTCCACCTCTTCCACAATGGCCATAAGGGCAAGCTTAACAATTGTGAACTGAATCCAACACTACTTACCAACAGAATTACATTGGATATCAAACTTGCTCGAATCACCACAAACAACAAAATCACCAAGTTCACAAACAACTTAATCTGAGTTACCAAATTTGCTCAAATAATCATCACGAGGAACATGATCACCAAGATTACAACTAACTCCACCTAAGCTCGTGGCAGGTTCTTCAATACCAATTTTACTTGAATTATCGCCACGATCAACCCGATCAAAACCAACTCCATTTGAGTCAATGCTTATCAAATCATAAGCAACCAGATCAGCCACACCGAATATCTCCTGAGGTTTAATATCTATTTTCCTTAATTTAGTGACAGGTGCATCAAACCTCCCAAAATATATAACTGGGACCTTAATTTATTAATAGCTCCATCAAACATGATCATCGAACCTTCCAAAATATACAAATGGGACCTTCTCTATCCATTTATCATAACTCGATCCTTATATTGCTTCTTCTCTAGCATCCAAACAAAATTCTGGAATTAAGATCCAAAAGCAGAATTTCAAACTTTATACTTACCATCCTGAAACAATCAAACATAGTTCTAAGTAAATCAAACCTTTCTCTAATACGAAACCAAATTGGCTCTCCCAAGAACTGTCGATTCTTGGCTCTGATACCACTTGTTAACAATCTAACCCGGATGGTACACGCGTTGATACCACTTGTTAGAAATTGAACCAATTTGAAGACGAGATAATGAACAAGATGAAAATAACAACAATCACAATAACACAAAATTTTCGTGGAAAACTACGGGCAGATGTGGAGAATTCACTATATCAAAAGAGTAAGAAATTACAATATGTTCGACTGAATCTCATGAGACTCTCTTCTGGATATCTTTATCTATGAGTCTCTCTCTCTCTATAAATAAGAGTCTCTTTTTTGTTATGTTCTCACTCTTAAAATATGTGTAATACATCACATGTTTATAACGTGACAATCCTTAACATAATAGGAAAATTAATACATGACAATTTTAATATATGATGAAATCCTGATAATGGGTAAAACCAATAATGAATTATTTGAAGTTGAATTGGAGTCCAAAAATTGTCAAAATCGCGAAACAATCTAGGCTCAGATATCATTGTCGTTCGAGCGGCCTAGCTCTTGGTCAGCGAGTTGCTAGACAGTGCTCAAGCGCTATGTCCATATAGCTCAAAAACTGTGTCTCTAGACAAATCTTCAACAATAGTTATGAACGGCGCTTAGGGCCAAGATTCGCGCGCTGGGCGCCTAATCTGTGTCCCAACAAGCCTTGGTCCAATTTTTGTCTTCTTTATGTCTTCTACTTCTTCAAGATTTCTCCAAAACAAACAATCAACTCCAAATTTACCTCCAAGAGTATGTCCAATCAAATTCTTAACTAGAATTCGGGTCACACCGAAACTCTAACATAAATATTAAAAAGTCGCATGAATGTTAACGTAACTCTACTTTAGGGTTAATGTAGATAAACTCAAATATTTTTAATAAAAAAGATTCGATAAAGATAAGGAAAAGCTTAAACTTCTCTCTATCAAGTCTCAAAGTTGATTGAGTTGCCTCCACCTATCCTACTTCCTTACCTACTTTTCCTTTCAACTATTAATCGCCGCCTTTCTCTCACCTCATCTCGAATGATAATTTGGGTGTGAGAATAGGGAAAGAGAGATTTTTTTTTTTCATTTAGTTTCTTGTTTATATTGTATTTTAACTAAAATTAGAGGTATAATTGTATTTTCAGTCAAAATCTAAAGAAGGGTAATTATATTTACACCTCATTTAATTGCAATAAAGGTGTTCGATTTTTTGCTTATTTTTGCACTTATATTCTTAAATTCTTTCATCTATTTTTATCATCAACCTCCTGTCACATCTTGTCCCTGATGATAGTAAAAAATCCAATCAGGATTGTGAGTAATAGAATTACAACTAAATGCATAAATGAAGATGAATGACAAATACGATATGTGAATTAACGTGAATGTTATTAATTGAGAATTAGTACCAAAGAATATATGTGACAATGAATGTTAAATCATTTATACTAAACGAATATAATTTAATTTCTTATTTAGTGAATTTGGATGCTAATTAGCATAATGGACGTGAATAATGAATTGTATTCTTGAATGTGAAATTTTAATTAATATTAATTAAATGATTGTGAATGTTAATTAAGTGAAAATTAATAATATGGACATGAACATGAACATGAATGTAAAATTCTAATATGTTAATTAAATGAATGTAAATGTTGATTAATTGAAAATTAACAATAGGGAATACATACATGAAGAAAATTTTTATAGTACTTATTACACGTTGTAAATTAAATACATATTAAAAAATGAAAAGTAACTCCTATAAATTATCACATCTTGTCCCTGACGACAGTAAAAAAAATCAGGATGAAGTAAAAATACTTATTTGCCCCTCACGATTTTAAATAAGTAAACATAGAAAAATAAATACAAAAGTTTGACTATCACTCGGAATTTTGATTGATGAAGGAAAAAAGGATGAATCTTGAAGTTCTCAAATCCCTTCAATAATTTCTTGATTGAACCCCGCAGCACCTTCTTCTTCTTTCCCCAATAATCAAGGTTGTATCTTCAATTGATAGAAATCTTATAATTCTTCTCAATTCTCTTACAAGAATAATGATTTTGCCTCTCTTTTATTATGATAATTGATGAATATTAAAGTATGAGAGGTGTCTTCAATGGTTGTCCATGTTCATGATTTATAAAAGATGAAATTAGGTCAAGAAATACATCCAAATTGAGTTTAAAAAAAGTTCTAATCAAATAAGGAAAGTTCCATTCGCGTCTGCATGATTATGTCTCTACATATTTGTCAGTGTTTTTTGTTATATATTTATATTTCAATATCCGATTAAGGCGATTTAAAATACGTTGGAGCTAACTCAAATGACTACAATTATTCTAGAAATAGAATGTTTCACATTCAAACGCTTATTAAGCTAAAAATGAGTCTTAATCTCAAGTTGAGTAGAATATTTGGACATAAATCGTCATCAGAGACAAGAAGTTTAATTAAATTAAAATTTAAAGATAAGAATGTGACGGAATAAGTTAGGGACATAAGTTTGAAATTGAGAAAAATTTGGAACCTTCATCACAATTAATATATATTTTTAAGAGAAATATACTACAGTAAACAAAAATTGTTGTATAAATATAATTACCTTTTAAAGATTATATAGGTGAAACCGTCCTTTAGGGACCTAAATGTCGCAAAATCGAAAGGCTGAAAATTTTGATACTAAGAAATAAAAGTTCAAGATTTAAATGCTACATCACCTATAGATTTGTAACCTATGCAACAAATTTCCCTATACTACCCACGCAAGAAATGCAAGCTTAGAATTAGTCAAAAGACAACTTAAAAGGAGATCTTGACGAATATGAATCCTCTCACATTGTTAATATTTCGTTTGTTCTTTTATGATCATTAGGCGCAATTTGTAGTGGTCCATGTTCTTATTAATTTAATAGGCGTTTAAGGTAGACAATTTATTTTAAGTCCCAATATGCAAGTGTTCTTGTTCACTGAATTTGGCAACTCTCATGCTAAAGTTCATAAAAAAATTAATAATTCGATAAAAAAAAAAAACAAATATTTTCTTCCATTTTCTTGAAGTCTCTATTATTTTGTACAATTTTTTTTTTATAAAAAGATAAGATAGGCACCCTTATAACTTATATAGCACGTCACTTACTTTCTCTTTAATTTTATTCTCCGTGTGACAATTTATAAGGAGGAAAATCTGAACACCTCTGAACTATGTAATGCGATGTTGTAGACTGTTGATTTTGAACTTCTGAAAACTAGAGCGAACTAATGTTTTCATTGAAAGGTTCGAGTTTGGAATGGGTGTTTAGGGTTCTTTTAATCTAGTATAGTCACCAATTTAGAAAATATATTTGTCATGTTAGGGAAAAAAGCCAATATGTATAAGAAAATATGAATGAAATAAAATGAGTCACCTATATTAGAAGTGGGACTAAAATGATATGTAAAAAGTGCATAAATGTTTGAAAAATGAGTGGAAGTTACATGTAGGAAAAGGACATGACATCATATTATTGGTCAACACACTTCTTAAAGTTGATTGATAGAAATGTTGGTGCAAATACATCTCCCAACCAAAACGTGTTTAAAATACAATGTAAAGGTGACATTAAAAGTAACACGATATAAAGAGGACGACAATAATAGATGTTTAAAGTACAATATTCAACTTTCAATTCAATTCCTTGATAAGAATAATATGATGTGGAGTTATCAAAGAGATATTTGCATTATAGATTCTCAATCCATATGTAAATAAGTGCTGAAATTGTCTTCTTTTATTTTTAGTATATCAGTTCTTAACTTTTCAAATTTGCATCACTTAAATACTCAAGCAATGTCTCTTCCTTTTGGATGGTATTCATCTAAAATTCTTGCACGTGACCTACTTTCTTAAGAGTACTTTAGTCAATCAAATTTAAGCCCCTGTTTGATTCGGATAAAAATTAATTTTTTACGTAGATTTTGATAAAAATCACAAAAACCTAAAATGGGACCGAGGTGCTTATTGGATAATGTTTGGAACCCCAGCTGCAAATTTCTTAGTCGAACCCATTCCAATTGTCAAAAGGCAGACTTATAGGTGATTTTTTCCAATATGTATTCTTTGATATATTCAACATCTTGTCTGTTCTTTTATGATCTTTAGGTACAATTTTGTAGTGGTCCATTGCCTTGTTAACTTAATAGGTTTTCAAGGTCTAGGTTCTTAGGGTTTGGGGGTCTTCCTAGAAACTCTATAATGCCAAAGATGAAGATAATTGAATTCTTGAAAATTTTACGAGAATTATATGGACCTTTGAAAAAGCCAAAGAAGAAGAAGAATGGATAACAAGAATCTCTAAAATATCTTGAATTTTTTCGATGGATTCTTCGTTCAAGATAACTTGTTGTGGACTTTCAGAAACTCGAAATGAACAAATGTATGACAAAAACATTGTAATTTACAGTAATTGGAAAGAACGAATTTATAGAAAGCATTGTTCAGCTATCTTGAATTTCTCCCAATTAGATTTATTGATCTGATTGGAAAGAACGAATATATTGGTTTATTATTATATTCAGCCATTACGCAAATGGTATGAACATAGCCCCACAATTAGACTTGGGTAACCTTATATTAAAAGATTAAGTCATCATCAGTTAAAGTCAAATATTAATTTCAACTATTTATAAATCATTTATAAATTAATAAAAAAAACTGAGGCTAAGGTAATCCCAACCCAACCTTAAACATTAATCTTTGAATTTATTAAGACGAAACAGTCATTTTTCACTGTCTTGCTAGCTTCCCTATCGCTTGATTCTACAAGCTTTTTGACTTGAAAGAAAACTTCTTTTGCCCACCGAACTCTCTACTTCCTTTCCGTCATTCAGGAAGAAAGACTTCACCTAGTTCTTTTGAATCTCGGCCCGATTTTCCCCACTAACTAATTAGCTNTTCTTTTGAATCTCGGCCCGATTTTCCCCACTAACTAATTAGCTTACGAACACTAAACAAACTTGGTTGACAAACGTAGTTTATGATAATTCTTTTTGCCGATGTTTTTCCAAACCATGTGGCCGTTGATAAATTTATCAAAGATGAAAATGATTTATTTGATATCATGAATAGTTCCAAAACTAAAGTTAATAATTTAGTAATTATTTTTCACATAATTTTTTCTTACTTTTTAATACAAAAAAAAAAAAAAAACTATTTTCAAAGTATCAATTCTCATATCTTTATCAAATATACTTTATTAATTTTTGGTCAAATATATTTTTTATTCATGTATTATTAGCCCGTTTGATCCCCATTCTTGTCCCAATAATGCATTCTCACATCAAAACAAGTGGGACCTCGGTCCATGTGAGACCCTTATATTTCATTTTTCAATTCTTGCAATTTTACATTTTCGACATTTTCTCCTCTTCTGTTGGTTTTATGGTGGAAGGAATTAAGTGGCTACTGTATTGTCAAAGGATGAACATTGAAAATAAATGAAAGCAGATTTTAAAAACCTGAGTGACGTGTAGCTGGACAAAGTATGGTTTCAGACCGATTTTAGTACGGAAAGCAATTTACACAGACAAAAAATTCACGTTTACTTCCGAATATGTCGATCCGAACAACCATTTGAATTGTAAAATTTCGTAAAAAAATAATTTTACTTTTCCTACACGAAAGGAATTTCACCCTAGCAATTGAAAAACCGCGACGTCGACATATATATCAATTTATTTTTCTATGTTCATAGAACATTAGACATGTGACGAATGTTAAGTTCCTAAAACATTATATCGTTATTGTTGTTGTCCATATAATCGCGAAATATGTCTCACTCACTTCGCTGCATTTTAGGTGCATTCATTTCGGCATGCATTTCGTCTTCAACGTTAGGCAACTCCACCTCTGTTGCATCGTCATCCGTCTCCGCTCTTATAAACGTCTCGTCCACAAATCTAGAACGACGTAGGAAGTTATGAATACCTATCATTGCTATGACAAATGCAACTTGTGTTGGAAATGAGTAGCTGGGCATACGATCAATGATTTGCCATATTTGCTTCCACAAACCAAAGGCACATTCAATGATGTTTCTGCACGAAGAGTGTCTAAAGTTAAACTCTTACGAGCATTCCGAAAACTACGATGATGACCTGTTCTTTTGTTGTGAAACTGTTGAAAATGGTACAATATATATTAGCCTTTGTATGGGACCACATATCCTGGTCGATGAGCAAAATCGAAGTCAACCAAGTAATACTTACCTGGCGTTGGTAGCGGAAAGTATATCTCTGGACCGTATATAACACGAGCTATTATTTAAATCACATGAGGCCAACACATTTTGAGTCGGTACTCCTTTCTAGCCTATAAAGTTAACACGCTCGTGACGCGGTAGCATAGCTTTGACAGGTGTTCTATCAATATCACCATTGCAATCCTGAAATAGTGGATGCGTATTCGGGTCCGGCCTATAGGGCTCCACGCCTTCGTTATAGTTCGGACTCGGTTGTATGAGGCGTGCCGATAAAGCAACGATGGCACGGAGCATCTCTTTGAAGTAGTGACATACTGTTTGCAACAAATGATTGAATATCGTTGTCACCTGTCGGTAACCATTCTCGTGCGCTAATATGCACAAGAATATTCGAACTTGCTCGTAGATATCTACTCGCTGAAGATATCTACTCGCTGACTACTGCATAAGCCATATTTGTTACGCAAAATATGTGCAAAATGTCGCAACAATTGTGGGTACATTCGGAACTCTTAATAGCACATATGTCCATTCTTCTCCATTGCCTCCATCATAAACATGTGGCCATTTCTGAAAAAGGAAATCTTCGAATACGATACCGTTGTCTGCGATAGTAGCTCCTCGCATTGCTGTCTGCCATTCTACAATATGTAACCCACATCGTTCCGCCATACGCTAGTTGGTTAAAAAACTCCTCATCACCGACTTCTTCTTCCGCGTTGGAGCCCGATAGAAGCACACCATTGAAACTCGGATCATTCATTGTATAATGGAATTCTAACAAATCTTTTTTCTGCCCAAGAAGCTTTACCTTTAACAGATGGAAAAAGTTGTGTTAATAACCTAGCAACTTCACATATCTTTATTCCTTGTTCCGAGCAACTAATTTATAGAAGAATATACAAAGTTCGTACATGTTTTCATTGATTGACTCTTCAATGCAAGTTGTCCCAACTATACTAATAAAAGGTAGCATGACTAGAGACGTGTTATACATTTTTTTGCAGATGCTAAAAAATTCTCAAAAATGATGTACATTACCTGCAACAATGTCTAATGGCTACTATATGATTTGAAGTCAGAAAGTAACCAATAAATTAAGAAAAAGTGTAAACAACATAATCAGAACCAAAACTCAACGTTTAAAAACATGGAGAAATGTACATGGAGCTTCAATTGTTTTGAAAAAAAGAAACACACGAGTTCTCGAATTTTTAGTCTCACTAATGGAGTGATTTGTTACGCTCATTAAACTGCCACTCAATCCATTCAAAATTTTCTTCTGCATCTTTCAAGACGCCGAGCATATCCCAAAAATGCTTTTGCACTAGAAACGTACATGCGTAAAAGTACATGGGGGTTCGACGCTCGACCCTTCCAGTTGCAAGCAACTCTTCCACACAGGCAACTCCGACATTTTCAGTCGAAGCCATAATAGTATTTATCTTTGCCGTCACTTTCTCGGCGGCACTGTTTGCCTTGTCAATGAAGAATGACAACTCTCGTGTAGAAATTTTCTTTTTCTTCCCCTTTCGCTTATTCATCACCGACTTCCTTTTTTTGTCGCTTCTATCATTGGAAACATTCACGTTTGATTTACCTTTTTCTTCATCTCCCTCATCACTCGACCAACTACTCTCCCCATCAACAGGGATTGTGTCCTTGTGGTCTTCAACCGCACTGTCCTCAAACAAATCGAAGCCCCTTTTACAAAACTTTTTTGGGGTCATTGCGTACTTGTCACCATTGTAACTATTGCCGAAAAGTTGACGATATCAAATGTAAATCTCACTGACATCTTTATCTTTAAAATCCTTATAGTCCTTATTCTCCTACAATAATAGTTAGAGAATAGCACCAAAATTAATGTGTTGAAAACACAAACGGTATATACTATTCGAGCACCACACAAAACACAGATTTAAGCACTCACAATTCAATGCAGTAAGCTTAGGAATTCTTGCAGTTTTCACATTACATAGGGTCACGTGGATGCAAGGGACTTATTTTAACAGGACGCAAGGCGGCAACCGTGTATTGTTTCTAGTGAGCACAAAAGCAAAATATGCCTTCACATATCGATAGCAAAAATCATAATTCAAAATTCGTTAAGGTTTACCCCATTGTTGTCTGTCACAATTAAAAAATGGTCAATCCAAATCGCATATATATCCCGTTGTCGATCTAGAATTCGGGAATCACATATGTACACAATTGTCGGTCTGCATGACGCAGATGTTACACATTTTCACTTCATTCATGACCATGTTTCTCTCATTCAAGCCTTAACGTATGGGAACACATAATATGACAAGCAAATAGGAACATCCGAGCAAAATCGGTATGAAGAAAGGCAAAAAATATCATCGTATGCAAGAATAAAATTACGAACATGACAAAAAGTACTTCTTTACGTAGTATGTCATTCGAATAGTAACTTGGTACCTTGTTTTTTCTGGTCCACCATTCCTCGAATACTACAACCCGACCCGTAGATAGGTTGTATTCGACCCTGGTACAAGCCAACAGTTCGGTGAGACGTTTATGGTCTCGATGCATTGCGTCTTAATGGTTGTAAAGTTGTTGTTTGCTCCAATTGTGGCAATATAGAGTTAAAAAGAGTAATAACACAGTCCCAACTGTGTTTCGTGAAACACCTACCATGTCAATGACCTTCGACAATGGCGGTATCACAAGCAGAAATGAACATCCTCCTCTCTACTGGGTTCCACTTAGCATATTTTTTGGAGCCCGATTGATGAAGTGCGTAAGGAGTTAGAATTTATGATGAAGTGGGATTACAAGGCAAAATAATAATTTCATGATAAATTCGAACTTGTCCGTTTTTGGCGAATTGATAGTCTAATTCGATTGGAAACGGGTCATTGATCACAACTC